>VNJN01003015.1:0-14701 GCA_008042485.1 Drosophila mayri | reverse complement strand
AGGAAAGCCAACTTTTCTCAACAAACTTATTTATTGCCGTGATAATAACAAGAAAAATAATTGAGCAAATTAGAGCCGACAATGAAAGAATTTCTTCACTTTGGTCACTTTGGTTCGGCTACTTGATATGGCCCAATTGAATGTATTATAGTCTGTAAGATATTCAATATTTTGTATACTCTTTTTCTCTTTGTCAAAAAGGTAAACAAATAAGCGTAACTCTTCTGGGAAGATAACACAGTCAGTTATTCCATTTACAATGGCGCAAATGCTGCATCATTTTGAAGAGGATGCGAAGCCTGTACCTGCACGGGGTATCTCGCTAAAAAAGGATTCTACAACTTGGATTGCTGACCTGGCTCAACATTGCAGGCAACCACTTCTTCAAGGAATTAGCGAAAATTTTTGTTGGCCGGCACTGCTGTATGAAAAGTCCTAACCAATATGGACATGGCCGAGGACGTCCATATTTAAAAGGAGGGAGTAGTTAACAATAGTTAACCGACTATTGCATTCCCTGACTCCCTATACTAGAGCAAGGCCAAGTCGGTTGTTGTTCGTAGGTGATACTCATACTACGACTCCAAAGTTCAATAGTTCGCGAATAGTTCTAGTTGTTAGTGATAAGCTCCAGCNGGTACTCGGGATCAGTGTTTAGGAAGAGTAAAAGGAAAAGGTAGAAAACACGCGGTTGAGGGTAAATTAAGCTAGTTTTAAGTCAGTCTCAAATTAGCGGTCGTTTGTGACACTTTAATAAAAATAAGAGGAACTCGAAATCTTCTTATCTCTTCATTAAACCACGAGGTGGATCCCACTGGTGCGGGACCTTCCAAACTCATCTGGTTAGAACTCCATCGAGTCTCTACCAACAGCGCGCAACATAGCTGCAGGCCTTCGCCACTGCTAGCGCCCAAAGGTGCAACCGAGATCCACGGAGTGAACCTCTTGAACTAATTTTCATTTCATCTCAGAAGATAGATTTTAGGTTTGGAAACCTTAGTATTGAATCCACAGCAAAGGCATCGAATAGGTTCAAAATAACTAGGATGCAGCAAACTGTACAACAATGCTAGGCGTACTATTACTATATTTAAAACCTTATCCGTAGTGATTTGGAAGTGCATGTCATTCAGAATCTCATTTACCTTTAGTAATGCATAATTCTTTCGCGCACCGAGTTCCGATGTGTTCTGTTATTATATAACAAGGACGTTCATACCCTAATGGCAGGCGATATGGAGAAAGATAAAGGTCTGTAAATCATTATGAACACCGGCTAGGAACTGACACTGACGAGTCCGAAGAAGAGGAGGACGGAGACCTGACTATAATAGTCAGGGCGTCGAGTGGAGGTTAGCTCGGTACCCGTGACACTCACTGTGCTGCAGCTTAACTTCCATACGATCAAAATCACATCGGCGGAATTCCTAATAGATTTAGAGCAGAAGTCCGCCGACAAAGCTTTGGTCCAAGAGCCATAGGTTGCCTCAGGCAACACCATTGACGGACTAAAGTCCTCTAATTATAACCTACTCAATCCATCATCGGTAAGCAGGAATAGAACCACCACACGGAAAGGTCTCCATGCTAACCTTATGTATCATTACAGCTCAAACGACGTGGTCGTAGTGATGCTGCAGAGCGAAAAAGGCACACGAAAGGACAGTACCAGCAGAGGAACTTAGGAGCCTAAGAGAAGCCAGCCTGAAAGACCAGCAGCTGAGCACACCACACCACAGTGTGTAAGGGAACACCAATAGCAACGACAGAGGTAAGTCAGATTAATACTTTCTACTAACATATATGTAGCTGACGTGGGAGAGGAAAAACCTTCTCCTCAAACGTGCAAGACTTAACACTAGTAACAGGGCAGGGTACTACGGTATGAGAATGGAAAGTTCTTGAGAGACCATCCCTTTCAGACCACAAGCACAAGTACTACAACATCATACAAAAGGATTAAACCGGGACTAGATGGAACACCCCATGGCTCCACACAATCTACACGGTCTGCCCACAATCTACACGGTCTGTAAGCACGGCTATATCCCTATCCAATGGAGGACCTCTCGGATAGTCTTCCTGAGTGGAAAGTGCAGACACGTTGTATCGCCCAGGGCGCACAAAAGAACGAATGTAAAACAAAAACCAAATAAAAGAAGAAGGAAATATTGGAATAATCAATGGAAGTTTAAATTCGAAACGACAACGCGCGTGCGCGGAAGAAGGGCCACACTGAACAAAGAGGCCAAACTAATTACGGCCGTGAAGGGATCAAATGAGGAGCCACACTGGACCGCTGAGAGGGCTTGGCTTCGCAGCCAAGCTGACAAGATGACTAACCAAGGCCTAGAAGGATCACCGGTAAGCAGTCAAAAGAGCAGCTTTCGCGAAGACCTCGGTAATCGCATATTGTAGACCGTTTTCACCACTTGTAGACCTTGAAGTCCTCTAAAAACCATTCTCACTGATTGTAGACCTTAAAGGCCTCTAAAACCGTTCTTACTAATTGTAGACCTTAAAGGCCTTAAAAGTTGTCTCACCGATTGTAGACCTTAAAGGCCTTTACAACTATATCACTGATCTAAGCCAGCCTCATTACGTTGTAGACCTTAAACGGTCTCTAATCGCCCGCACTATCTAGTAGACCTCAACGGCCTCTTTCCCATCACCCCCAGGCAACCAGGATCACTACCCGGAGACGACAGGACAGCCGAGCGAAGCCTGCGCACCTACGAAAGCCCGGATCTTCTAATAATTATAATTAAATTCCGCCATCAACTTCTGTATAGAAAATTTATTAAATTGTAAGCGAGTACAATCTGATTGGGTACTGCTTCCACGGTAAAGAGAGCACACAATTGCACACCACAAGGTGGAGTTTTATAGGCCTTCCTATGCGATATGGTGGTCGACGACCTAGCAAAGTGATTTGAAAGAAAAGCCACCAAAATAACGACATAAGCATAATTATCATGGGTGTCTGTCAATCGACCCTCAGCTTGATAATGAAATCAACGCTAAAGATATATGTGAGTGGGCGGACTCAGCAAGATGAAACCCAATGTACTAAAGTGGGTGAAAAAAGCCATCATAGCGTAATACGCATCCAAGATTATGCTTAGCAACATATGGGGTCTCTCGCCCGCCCTAATGCACTCGGTCTACATATCGGTGGTGTGTCCAACACTGCTGTATTGAGTCTTAGTATGGTGGCAAGCTATGAAAGAGAAAAAAAATACAACGAGATTGGAGAGAACCCAGCGGCAGGCACTACTCTGCATATCAAGGGCGCTGAGATCAGCCCCCGCAAAAGCACTAGAAATAATAATCGGAAGTGATCCTCTTGAAATTTACGCGCAATTGACTGCAGGAAAGGCTGAACAACGCCTAGCAGCATCAGGAAATATGTCGCTAACAGGGAACAGTTAAATTGGACGTGACATAAGCAGCATATTTGACTACATGATACCCAGAACCACAACAGATACACCGTGGGGACCCAGATGGAAGAGACAAGTAGGAGCATATACTGAACGGCGCCGCATATTCCAGGTGGATGTCCTAAAAAGACAGCAGAGCTTGCGCAGAGCGTCCACGTGAGGCGGTAAACTTGTTCGTCCACAGTCAAGTGTCGATTAGATTCATGCAGTCGTCAGAGGACAGCTCCAAAAGTATACTGGCAGTCAGGGAGACACTATATACCCTAAGAGCGAGATTCAGGTGTTGTTTCTAATGCAGGTATATGCACCTTTCATGATTCGTAACACATCCCGGCTGGATCATTTTATTCATTTGGGAGAATGACAGTACGGACACTACTTGTCCATAGCAACAATTTTTACTTTTGAATAAAACTTGCATGCGCTATCACTTCCGCAGTAGTGTGACCGTATATGTTTACTCGCTGAGCTATATTATTGAGCAGTTTCGAATGCATATAACTAATAAAATTGACAATATTTTCAGAAAATCTATTCCGTACCCAAATGGTTCCTAGGCGTAGGAATGAGTATAAAGTTAATGCTCTGCTTACCTGTACGCGTTTTTGGTTATTTTTTCTGTGTTTTTGCTAATCGTTTTAGTTCATTGCGTTCTGATCGTACATCGTCTGTTTGTTTTTGACGCAATATGCCTATGTTAGTCGCATCTTTCGAAACATCTTATTCTCATGCTTCTTGTTCTTACCGTACTATAACTCAGTTTCTTGTTATTATTAAATAAACTTCAATTCACCTGAAGATGTATTTCAAAACTGTAATTGTAAACCATTCCCTCAAAGACAAAATTACTTATCTGTTTGAGATGGCCGATTTGTTACTTCAAGTCTGATGTTCCATTTTATATTATGAAATTTACTGTATTGCAGTGCTCAACTTTAAAATGGGACTAAAATTAAGCATATATATACTATATTATTACTACTGTATGAGTAACACCACAACACTTACTATTATTTGAAATTTACAAATACACTATTTCTTCATGGACAGCGATATCCTTGTCACTTAGAGTTATAAAAAGTAAACGGTGGTCGAATAGTTGACGCAGGTTTTCTTTTTGATAACTGGGATGAGTCGTAACTCGCGTAACTCATTGGGAAGAATCGGAACACTACCGGAGGAATTGTTTGGAAGCACCAGAGTGTGATGCCGATCGTCACTTGTGCAGTCGTTGAGTAGATGACCTTTTGCACATCTGCTTTCTTTGAATATAGGAGGCAGGAGGTTGAAGACAACAGCATATTTCGAATATCGGAACAATCTTTGTACTCAACGATTTTAGTACTTGGGGTGACACGTTGGAGGTTGTCAGTTTGGATGGCCGGAGACTGAACGTAGGCGTAGAATCTATGGACTCTAAAGTTCTATGGCGCTCCGTTCGAAAGTAATCCATTTCTTGCCACATTGGAATTTCGGTTTTATTTGGGATGGATTGCTCGAATATTGGTTTCGTGGAGCACAAATATCTACATTATCTATATAGACCGCTGGGAAAAGGTCTCGGAAAGTCGCCCCGCGAAGATAATGGCCCGAAAACTTCCATATCGCACGGAGGAAATCGACAGCGAGACAAAAGGAATTTTGGGGCGGAACGGGCTTAGAAGAGATCGTGTCGATCTGTTCCATAAGCCGGGCAGCACACCTTTCGTAAGTAAAATAGGCATCCTCGTATTTTGCCTTAAGCGTGGGCAAGGTGTTCACCGCGCCATCGAAATCTTCGTACTCGTTTCTCGATCTTAGTCCATAGGGCTCGGACTTTATCGAGATGAATTTTGCATGTATAATGAGATGGGTTGGAAGCTGCTGGATTGCAGAATTTAGATTCGAAATTTATTTAAACAAGAAAGGAAGCTTACTTCGGCTCACCGACGTTTATATACCCTTGCAAAATTTAAACAAAAAATTTAAACCCAACTTCTGGAATAATAATTAGTTGCCAAATCTCTAATTTGATTAAAATGGTTAAGTTATGGTTTTTTTATTTTTCTGAATGTTCCTATGGCAGCTATAGGATATAGTCGACCGATTTTCATAAAATTAAAACCGAAATTTAGGAATAATATAAAACGGCTAATTCTCAACTTTGATGAAAATATGTTGAAAACTGACAAAGTTAAATTGTTTCCTAAAAATTTTCCGATTGTTCCTATAGCAGCTATATGATATAGTCGTCCGATCCGGATCGTTCCGACATATGTACGAGTGAGAGTATATAGAAGACTAACAGAAAAGTTTCATTCAGATAGCTTCAAACTGAGGGACTAGTTTGCGTAGAAACGGACAGACGGACATGGCTAGATCGATTCGGTTGTTGATCCTGATCAAGAATATATATACTTTATAGGGTCAGAGATGTCTCCTTCACTGCGTTGCAAACTTCTGACTAAAATTATAATACCCTGCAAGGGTATAAACAGATGAAGCCATACTTAAGGTATATATATATTTAATGTTTTCGAAAATCTTAATTGTTAATATATGGTATTTATTATACAAATGTATTTCGATATGCAATTTAGGAAGCAATTTTTTTTTTTTTTAATAAATATTTATTTGAGCAAGTAGGCAAGCTGACCTATCCAGGCGCTGATATATTACTGTGTCAGCAATTTAAAGCGACAGTTACAAAATTACTAATTATAAATTAGATAATGCGCCGGGAGGGCAGCTCCCGAATAGTAAAACGTTTCAGCGGTCTAGATGTGCGTGTCCTTGTTATCCGTCTAGCCAGGGGGTGTCTGATTAGTCTAAGCCGATGATTGGCAGCCAGACAGTTTAGCAATAGAAAACGGAAGTATTCGAAAGAACTCCATAATTCAGCTTAGCGAGAAAACATGTACGGTCACACTAATGCGGAAGTGGAAGCGAATGCAAGCTTTTAACTGAATTAGTTAGTTGGTAGTTTATAAAACCTAATTTAACAATTATTTTATGTGTCTGGACTTATGTGCTTGACCACTGGTGTATTAGTCGCGGTTTGGAGACGATGAGTGCGTGTGAATTTGTTTGTGCATTCGCTAATGCAGAATAGCAGAGACAACAAGCGACGGAAAAAAATTACCCAAGTCCGGAGCGTCGACTTGCCGACGATTACGCTTATATGCGTATGATTGGAAGTAGCTCAGCTCAGGATACAGGTGGTTATGTGCTAATTCTTGTAATAACATTTGTGGTTCTGTATATATGTGGAAATGTGCTTTTTATATTGGAGCTGTGGAAAGTATAATTAATTACTCATAGTTCTTTAATTTACATTTTATATTTGGTTGTGTTAATTATCTTTATTTTAAATTTTTATTTTAAATTATTTTATTTTATTTTTGTATTTTTTATTTCTATGTATATATTTTTAAGAAGAAGCAGTTGGTGAAATTTCACTGTGCCTTTTGCCTTTATTTAAACACACACTTTTGAATTCCGGAACTCACAGAAGTTGTATCGAAATTAATTCGGAGCTTTTATTTAAATTATTTTGACGGCAAATTTTAAAGATATTTAAAAATACCTGTGCCGGTATACTGTTTATTTTTGTGTGAATATTTGTCTATACATTTACGTAAATTTTGTATGTATTGGACATAAAGGTATATGTAAGTGTAAATAAATGCCAGTGGAACACAGTAAACGGTAGGGAGTCCGAGTTTGGAATTAAACGTTTGTGGCTTGAGGCCTTTATTTAGACAAAAGCTTTGGATTTAGAAATTCTTATAACTCTTAAATTTGGAATTGGAAATTATTGGCTGCCGTTGTGTCGGATCTATCAGACTAGATATAGTCAATAATCATTACAGCGAGGTTACACGAGTTGAGTTTCGCAAAAATTCACTGTATAACGGGCAGCAATAATGTTATTAAAACTTATCTTATGTGTTATTAAAGCCACCGGATTAGCGGGAGGTGAATATTCGGCTCGAAAGACCGTATTCTGGAAGGGGGCAACTTTAATCTAAACAAGAAAGGAAGCCAACTTCGGCGTACAGAATTAAATCAAACAATTTTAACAAAAATTTTGGAATAATAATAGGTTGCCAAATCTTAAATTTGATAAAAATATGTTGAGAAACAGAATTTATGATTTTTTCCTTATATCCCCAATTGTTCTTATGTCAGCTATAGGATATGGTTGTCCGATTTTCATGAAATTAAAATCGAAATTCTGAAATAATATTAAGTGACCAAATATCATGTGAAGATATGTGGAAAATTGACATAGTAATAATTTTTTTTCAAAAAATGTTCCGATCGTTCCTATTTCAGCTATATGATATAGTCGTCCGTTCCGACATATTTAAGAGTGAGAGTATATAAAAGACTAACTGCAAATATTCATTCATGTAGCTTTAAAACTCAGGGACTAGTTTGCGTATATTCGGACAATAAAAAAGCGACAGAATTTTCGGGTTTTGGGCGTCGCGTGTCGGAAGTTGATTGGGTAGTAGGTAAATTATAACTCGCACGAACAACTTATTAATTAGTTCTCTCACCTTTCACAATGGGACAAAGCATTAGTATCAACATCCGTCGATAGACTAAAAACATTATCGTGCTTTTTCATTTCATCATCTACTCGTCTCATTTCCCGTAGAGCTGCTGCAACCTATAAATGGAAGATTAATTTTGTTCTATTAACACAGAAATACAAATTAAAATTCAATTCAATTTCAAATAGAAATTGTGCATAAAAACAGTAAAGTTTTTAAGGTCGTATACTTATAAACATTTAGGGTTCTATGGGCAATTTAGCAACCCCTGTGAGGAGTTTTAAATTCTACAAATTGATGGTTAAAGTTGACCAGCGCGATAAAGAGGACAAGGCCCGATTCCAGGCAGTGATCGCGGACTTTGCAAGATACGAGAAGGAGCACCCAGAAGCATTCCATCCTCCCCAAGCGAAGCGAAATGGCTCCCAGGAGGTGAGCGAGAGCACTCCGAAGAGAGCGAAGGATGCCAAGGAGGCACCGAGAGAGACATCGTTCGTTAGGCCGGCGAAGAGTTTCAGCGAGGTGGCTAGAAACAGCCTTGCCATGGCACTGGTGGACGAGCTCAAAGACGACGGGCTCCTGCTGGCGGAGAAATGGGAGGAGGTCAAAACCAGACTGGCGGAGATGGTAACAGACAAGTTACTATCAGAGCCATCTGGTCCGACATTCTCCTTTGACTCTTCAGACATAGTAATGTAATCAGGTGCGACGATGAGTCTTCAAAGGACTTCCTGGCGGCAAGCGTTACCAGCATACGCAACGCATGGAAAGGGCTACGCATTTAGCTAGTCCGCGCAAAGGACATCTCGAGGAGACCCAGAGCTCGCATCTGTCTACCAAAGGGGCTGACTAACCATGACAGGATGCTGCAGACTCTACTCAAAGCTGAGAAGGTGATGAAGACAAGCCAGCCTTTCTTGTTACTCATCAACCGCCAATGGCTAGACCAGTTCCAGAAGACGGACCACAAAGTTCGGCACGGAATAAGAAAGGCCAAGATCAAGGTCTTCCTGGCCGAGCCGGACGAAGCCCTCGAAGACGACGTCGATGACACCAACAGACTGCCGGATGAGCTAATCATCGACGACGTCACCCCGGATACAACGCCACAATAATGCCGAATGACGTCCAGATCAACCTGAAGCGGAGCTCCCAAGCTTCAGCGAATCTGGCAGTTCTTCTCCGCGAGAAGGACAGAGATATCTGCCTCATACAAGAGCCATGGAGAAGAGATGGACAGATCTCTGGCGTGGCGAGTAAGGGATACACAAATATATACACGAACTCGACAGATAGGCCGAGGGCGGATATAATAGTGAAAAACAGCATTAACGGCCTCTTACATCCCACTCTTAGCAACCCAGACCTAGCGGTAGCCAGGTTTGAGAAGGCGGATGGGACAGCGACTGATAGCCTTCGGCAATATGGCCCACGACGAAAACGCACCCCAAGATGGGATCATCACGATGATGCAGTAGACTAAATAGAACAAAACGACGCTTATCCACGGGTGTGACGCCAACGCAAGGCACACGCTGTGGGGCAGTAAGGAAACAAACGAGAGCGGTGAGTCCCTTTTCGATATTTCGTGACGTCACTATCTGTAATAGAGGGGATATACCAACCTTCATTTTTCCAAGCACGAAAGAATTTCAAGGATGCACACTGGTAGATTTCATTGGCAAAAAATATAAAAACCAAAGACAGATGATCTTGACAGATCAATTATTCGAACTGCATTTTTATTTTTATTGTATACCATTCCTACTCGCTACAAAAAATGGCGGAAGAGTGACAAAAAAATATATGTCAAAGTTCAAGTAAAAAAGAGATTTCGTAAACAATTAAATTTAAATATTAAATCGCGTTCATTCGTCACCAATTAAAATGAGTATTGAAGATAAAGGTATGCACTATAAAACTGAGTAATTTGTATGCCAATTTCTGTTTTGTTGTTGCTTTAAAATTAGTTTTACATTAATGCTTGTCGAGTTATGAATACATAGAAGTAAACTGAAGAAAACTTTGTGTTCCGGGTCTGACCGGATGATGAAACTTATTTTATAAAAAGGAGCATATATTTCTTAGTCTATGTTATAAATTTCAGCTTCAAATTTTTGCAACCTTCTGACTTATTCGCTTTTTTGTGTTCGTTTTTTTTTTGTTTTGTGTTTTGATGTGTTGAACATATTTTGTTTTTTTTTCTGTGTTGTTAATTTGTTATTTTTAATTTTATTAAATTTGTTTTAATATTTAGGGAATTTAGATCAGTGCCAGCTATCGCGCTTAAATATTTTTGGCATGAGGTGTTCAGCTAAGGGCAAAAATTAATAAGTTAATAAGTTAAATTCTGAATGGCTAGCACAATTTGAAAACATTTTTTTTTTTTGAATTATTTACTTTTCTTTTTTGTTTCTATAAAAAATGTATATTCTTGTATTTTCGTGCTATAAAGTATTGTTTTTGTCTTTATTTTATAATTTCCTTTATGTTATGGGGTCTATAAAAGAGCATAGCAATTTTCAGTTCAATATTCCAACTGAAAGTATTTTTGGCCGCTCATCCCATAGTGTGGCATAAGAAGAAGTATTAGATATAACTCTCCAAATGGAGTACAGCGAATATAAGGTAGGAAACTGGAGGGTCTCGACACAGAACTCTTTTTTAGACCACAGGTATATATTCTTTGATATCTCGATGTCGACGCGCGAGACGACACCGAAACGCAACCCTCGCAACACAGGCTGAAACAAATTCGCTAAAATTGTACAGACAAAGACAAAAAAAAGGATGATCAAAGTCAGATCCAACCCGGAAAATATCGACAAGGAAGTTGAGGACCTCACAACGCGTATAAGGAGTCATGTAGAATCACATACTCCAAGAAACAGTACCCGCAATGGTGGAACAAAGAGCTAAGTGAGCTAAGTTGAGCAAAATACTAGCAAGAGGGCAATCAAGCCTTTCACTTATAAACAGACCTGACGGCACAGGAATGAAGAATCATTGCATATCCTGCTGGACACTCACTTCCCAGGAAATCTAAGAATAAAACCAACAGTAACGGACACCCTAAGGGAAGTCCAACAGTCACAAGTCGAATAGATCGCCACTAGGGAAAGAATCCACTGGGCGATAGACATATTTGACAATTACAAGAGTCCAGGTCCGGACGGAATCATACCAGCAATGCTGCAAACGACAAAGGAATACATATGGAACTGGTCGCAAGCAATTTTCCAAACATGTATACAAGCAGTGCACCAGGAAGAAGAGGACACATTCTAGGCAAGGACTGCAGGCCGATTAGCCTGACCAAATTGCTTATGAAAACAATGGAAAGTATACTAGATATCAATATAAGAAGCAAAACGGAGAAGACCCTTTCAAAAGCACAGCACGCTTATCGAAAGGCAAATCTACAGAAATCTACGGCGCTACTCGAAGTAGTACAGTACATAGAAAAAGCCCTGCTATTCAAAAACTACACATTGGCTACCTCTTTAGATATAGAAGGAGCTTTCAACAACGTAAACGCGGACTCCATCCTGAGCTCCCTCAACAAAATAGGAATTGAAGGAGGCATCAGATCATGGATAGGCGAAATGCCAACGAGCAGGAAGATAACAGCCGAACTGAGTGGCACTCATCACAACACGTTTTTGAAGAGGGGCACACCTCAGGGGGAGTTCTGTCTCCGCTGCTATGGCTGATCAACATGGACGATTATTGAAAGAACTCAATAGCGAAGGAGTGAAGGTGGTAGCATACGCGGATTACGTAGTCCTAATCACACCGACGTAATCAGCGAACTGATGACAAGGGCACTTACTAAACTGAATATATGGGCTAAAGCCTGCGGACTAGGTATTAATCCGAGCAAAACGGAACTTATGCTCTTGACGAGAAGAACAAAGATCCCAAGGTTCACAAAACCACAGATAGATGGAATAGAGCTAGAGCTATCACAACAAGCCAAGTACTTAGGGGTGATACTGGACACAAAATTATCATGGAAAAACAACATCAATGAGCGAGTGAAGAAAGCGAGTATAGCACTCTACTCGTGCAGAAAGATGTTTGGAAAAAACTGGGGCATACAACCCAAGATCATAATATGGCTCTACACAGCGGTGGTGAGACTCATACTCACATATGGAGCACTAGTATGGTGGCCAGCACTAACTAGGGCGAACAACAGACAAAAACTCACCAGGTTCCAAGGGAGCACTAAGATCATGCCCCCCGGCGGCGGTAAACGCTATGTTAAACATGATCCCAATAGAATACTTCATCAGGAATACAGCGGCCCAAAGCGCGGTACAACTGAAGGCTGGCCATAGCTGGAAGAACTATCACACTGGGCACTGTACGATCTTGAATGAAAGAGACTACATGGGAACAACAAGAACAGACTTAATGACAACAGAACTATGATTCGGCAACGCATACACAACCAGATACCCCACAAGGGAAGAATGGAGACGGGGGAGTGTATCCGAACAAGACGAAGTATCCCTCTACACCGACGGCTCGAAAATGAGATGCGGTGTAGGGGCCGGAATCTTCGCCGACAGCTGGGGAGCAGAAGAGTCCTTCAACCTCCCAGCATCAGCGACAGTGTTCTAGGCAGAGGTATTCGCAAATCTGAAGGCCGTCGAACTCTCAGAAAACCGAGACCTCAAGAATACCAAAGTTAGGATATACTCGGATAGCCAAGCGGCCATCAAATCTCTCGCATCAGTAAGGACAACATCGACTCTAGTGGCCCAATGTAAAGAGGCGCTAAATAGACTCGCTGAAGACAACACAGTACAGACAGTATGGGTACCGGGACACAACGATATTCCAGGAAACGAGAAAGCTGACGAGCTGGCCAGGCAAGGGTCAGAAGGGAGCTCAGATACCTTAAACATACAAATCTCCCTGAACTCAGTCCAGAGAGAAATCCTTGACCACTTCAAATTACTAGCCAGCAAAGAATGGTCAAAGATTACTGAGAACAGAAGATCAAGGCTATGCTGGACAGAATACAATAGGAAAAGGAGAGCAGACCTGATCTCCAAAAGCAAAAAAGACATTAGAAGAAAAACGTCAACCCTCACGGAGCATTGGCCCAAAGGCACCCATGCCTGTAAGATGGCTCTACCCCACAACAGATACTGCAGGAGCTGCAAAGAAGAATCCGAGAAGGAGATACCGGAGCACCTGTTGTGTCACTGTTCGGCATTCAACCATCTCAGAGCCCGACACTTCGGAGCTCACCAGCTGGGGTCGCTAAGGGAGGAGGGGCGGCAATCCGTGAATGCCATCCTAGCGTACCTGAACGACACTGGCTGAAGTGAAGGCGCCGGCTACGACCGCCGAGGGCGTGGACCAAAATGGAGCTTAGCTCTAATTGGAGGCTACCAGGGTAGCCTCACCACTTTTATCTACCTTCCTACCTAGATGCAATTGCCCAAGTTATAAAACTGAGCCTAAGGTGCGCCAAAAATTTGGGCTCTGAATAAGATGCGCAAAGCCGAGAAGCAAACAGACGTTGAAGAGGCCTTTGATATATGTACATATATGTAGATTAATATTTAATGTGAAGGGTTTATATTTGTTATTTAATTAAGAATAGAAAGGTTGATTAATCACCAACATTTCATCAACAATTTATTTCAAATATAATGCATAATTTTTTTTATATTACTTATTTTGACTAATTCTATACTTCATCAACCTTTCATCGATATGTCGCAACATTTCATCAGCATTTCAGAATGTGGATGAAAGGTTGATGAATGGAAATATATATAAATATATATATATCGGGGGAACCTCCATTGTAACTGTCACAGTTTATTTATTTTCATCTTCTTTCCGAATCTCTAATGAGTGCATTCGGCTTTCACATTCTAATTTCATGCTTTCGAACTTTTCATTCAAATTATATAGTTGTTTTTCTCACTCTTATAGTTGCGTCAGCACGAACAGACAGTTACAGACTCGTTACTATGTTATACTTACTCGGTGACGGTATAACACACCTATCACCATAAATGCCTGGTAATCAAAATTTCTAGTTTGCATAACGAAGCACAATACACAGTTTATTTTGCACTAGCCTACTGAAATTATTTACTAACTCTCTGGCACATATAAGCTTCTTGTGTTACAGTGTTTGTTACATTTTGTTTTGTATATAAGTATAAGAATCGGTAACTATATATATTTTTTAAAAACCTTGTTTTAACGATGTCCATGTGTTCAGTCACGGCAGCGTTTATTTATAAGCAATAATATTCATCACAATAGATATTATATAATAAAATACCAAGTAAAGCGAATATACATTGTATGCGGACATGAGGAAAATTAAATGCGTATTAAGTCTTAGGTCACTTATAGCTAGCAATAACCCACAGTCACAGTAACCCACATTCCAAGCAACCCACATTATTTGTTATTCGATATTTCTGTTACCATAAGCATTTTTGTACCTATACATATTGTTCAGTTTCATTAATAAAATAAGTACGAGATCTAAAAATTCATGCATCAGAGGCTGTCGCCGTGTCTTCAGACCCTCATCCCTTCACCCAAACCAACCAAACCGTCCACCTAGTTCCAAGTGCTAGTTGCGACAACCAAAGGCAATAGTTTATTCACTATCTGCCAGGCATCTAAGCCTCCGTATAAACAGTTTAATTCTGAAAAATGTTGAAAGATAGA
>VNJN01003013.1:0-24434 GCA_008042485.1 Drosophila mayri | reverse complement strand
CACAGGCAAATTAACATGAAATAAAGAACAGCATGAACATACAACAAGTAATATTATTTTCTTCCTACTCCAATCGGCCCCTCACACCACACTGTGCACCCTCCTCCCCACCTCAGCTGCCGTTGGGTAATTCCAGGCGCGGATTTGGGCAGGACGGGGACAGGAGCGACACGTTGCTGGGTTAAAATCCGGACGTGGACGCGGGCGGCGGCTGTAGGACCCTTCCCAGCCGTCTTGCCTAGTCTCAGTATGCGCCGCAGGGACTAGCCCGGGCGCCGCCGCTGGCAAATTGCGAGTCAAAGGGGCATATTTAGGGGAGGGTGAAGGCCCGCCGTTGGAATACCACAGCGGAGCCGCCGGGCCGCGGCAGCTCGGGCACGCGGGCTGCTGGGTCACCCCGGGCCACGACTCCAGTCTCTAGAGGGGGAATCTGGCTGCTGGGAGACCCCGAGCCGGTAGTTTTCTGACCCGCCCAGCGTGGGCAACGTAATCTGGCAGTTGAGAGCCGAGAAAACCCACCCTCAAAATTCTCAAAACCTCGGCCTTTCCATTTCCTGGCGTTTTCAATTATATATTTAACGGAAAAGGGACTCTGGGCCGCTGAGTTCATATCTCGCGTAGTGCATCCTTACAACTTATGTACGCTGATGACGTTAAACTTTGCTTGCAGTGGCGTCATGCTAACGATTTACATCTCCACAGCTCAAAATGCAAACTTATGACATTTTCACGTGTTACTCCCCTGCTTGCAACCTTTATGCTTAACGACTGCTCTTTGGAAATAATTACTATTGTCGATGATCTGGGTGTCCGCCTGGATCCTAAACTTTCGTTCACTGAACATATCTCTTGTATGGTAAACAAAGCTAGAAGCATGCTGGGATTCATTAAAAGGTTGGGCGAAGGAATTCGATTATCCTTATGTAACGAAGACTCTCTTTACTTCGTTGGTTCGCCCTATATTGGAGTATAGTTCGTGCGTCTGGAGTCCTTAATTTGGAGTCCATAGTAGCCGCATCGAATCTGTCCAAAAGAACTTTTTGCTTTTCGTTCTCCGTGGCCTACCCTGGGATGCCAACCTTAGATTACCGTCTTACTCTAGTAGACTTCTCCTACTTAATTTACTTCCTTTAGCTAACCGTAGGACGATGCTTGGCGTCATCTTTTTACATAAACTTATTAACGGTGATGTGGAGAGCCTCTTTCCTCTAGGTCAGCTCAATTTCCATGTTCCCCGTCTTTCATCTAGAACTTTTATACCATTAGTAGTTAACCACTGTAGGCGTGAGTTTGACGTGCATGAAGCCTTTAGGGTTTTATGTACTGATTACAATCGTCTCTTTAGTAGTATTGAAGGCTTTGAAAGCCTTCAAAAATTAAAAACTGTATTGCTTGTATTACTAGCCCGTAGTGTATCCTAATTTTTCCTCGTTCTTTTCTATTTTTTCCTTCTCTCGCGTCTTTCTAGTACGCGTTTCGTGCCGTACGTCACACGGCTGCGCCCCTCGGTCGGTTGAACGGGAGGTGGGCGTAGGACTCGCGCGAAAAAAAAAATGAATATCTCATTCCGACTGTAAGTTTGTGGGGGGTGAAGCTTCAGCTGCGAACATGCAGTACAAGTAGTCGTAGTTCTGTATGGTGGTCGTCTTTTCTTGTAATGGAACCAAACAATAATACAATAATATCACTTTGAATGGAACTGCCAGTTCAGACGATCACGAGACTTGTGTCGTTTCTCCTGGTGTTGTTACCATCAGATTTTCTGTGATTATTTTGATTACGTTGATACGGCCGGTTCTGGTCGCCCGAGTTTTCGCGGTTGCGTTATTGTTGGTCGTGGGAATTCTCGTGGCGATGGTTATTATGTTGGTCGTTTAAATTCTGGTAGTAAGAGGTTTGTTCTATTTGTGTCATTTCGTAAGCCTTTTCTATAGATTCCGGGTTTCGGGATCTAATAATTGTTCTTAGTGGGCCGTTTAGGCCAAGAATGAATGCATTTGGGCAGATGTCGGAGTATACGGCATGTTTTGCCGTGGTGTTTTGGACATCGGGGTTTGGGTCGTTAGTCAATGACACCAGCTGTCCTCTCAACTTTGCTATTGCGAAGAATAGTTTGTTAATGGAGAGTCTGCTTGGTAAGGTTTAAATTTCGGGAATTAATATTGCCTCTGTCTTTTTGCTAGTAAAGTCGTTTAAGGTTTGCTTTGATTTCGTCCCAGATGAGTGGTGTGCCGCAAAGGGTCAAAGCTTCGTGTGCCTTGCCTTTTACTCTATTCCGGATAGCCCTGAGGATCATTTGCCCAAACGGCGTCTGATCCACGGACCGCATGAGTTTTTGTAATTTCTCGACACTGGTTATAAAAGTTTCCAGGTTACCGACTTACGAAGGTCCTTCTACCTTCGTAAGTCGGTAAATGTTGTACGAATGCCAAAATATCCTTGGGACTTTGTTGTTTGTGTTGACGATAGTCAACGAGTTGCTAACTGTGGGGCTGAGGGAGCCCGAAGCATTACCAGAGTCTAAATGATTTATGTTTTCGTTAAAATGTAGGGGATCCTTTTCTACTTGATCGTGTTGTTCCACGTCTACGAGTTCCCTAATGTCTGATAAACTACCTCCACTTCTCAAACCTAATCTTCTACTAGCTTCGCTGACTTTTTTAACATTTAGTTACTTTAATTATTTAGAAATGGTATTCGTGTTAGATGTGTACAAGATTTAATATATTTTTTTATTTATTGTAGGTGTGTTTTGTATAATTAATTGCTGTTGTGTCTGTAATCTTATTAAGATTTTGTATATAACTTGCGTGGGTGTAACTTGTTAAAATTAGTTGTTGTGTGTGTATTTCGGTGATATCCTTCCTTTTATCGTGTTTAGTGTTGACTGTAATATATATATATATTTATATATATATATTTGTTTTACATTAGTAATATATATATGATCATAGGCTAGTGAACGTATGGCGACGAGAAGAAGAGGAGAATATATTCGGCAAAATGTAGTAAGACGTAGTTGTTTGAATCCAATTCTGTTAGTACATAGTTGAAATTTTTCTTTTCTGTGTTTAAGCTCATGTTGTTGTGTCAGCAGCTCGTTGTGGCTTGGTAGAGTATTGGGTTTTTTTTTTCATATTTGTATTTATTTCCAGTTTTTCAGCTCTTTGAGGTCTGTGGTCCCGGTGCCCTATCAGCGTTTGATGTGCACATATTCGGCCACAGAGGGAAAAATTTCGTTTTATATATGCATTGTAAGGATGCACTACGGCCGAGATATGAACTCAGCGGCCCAGAGTCCCTTCCAGTTAAATTTATTTAATGGAAACGCCAAGAAACGGAGGAGGCCGAGATTTGCGAGAGTTTTAAGGGTGGGTTTTACCGACTTTACCACCAGATTTCTATTTGCCCACGTGGGCGGGATCCAGCTACTGGCCCTGGAGTTCCCAGCGGCCAGACCCTTCCCCTAGAGACTGGAGCTGTGGCTCGGGGTGACCCAGCAGCCTGCTCCCGCGCCCGCAACCCTGTCCTATGACCACGGCGCCGGCGTGCCCGAGCTGCTGCGGCCCGTCGGCTGCACCGTGGTAGCCCAACGGTGGCCGACGCCCTCCTAAAATAGGTTCCCCTTGACTCGCAATCTGCCAGCAGTGACGCCCAAGGCTAATCCCTGCGGCGCATCCTGAGACTGGGCGAAAACGGCTGGGATGGGTCCCGCCGCCGCCGCCCGCGTCCACGTCCGGATTTTAACCCAGCAACGTGTCGCTCCTGTCCCCGTCCTGCCCGGATCTGCGCCTGGAATTACCCAACGGCGACTGAGGCGGGGATGAGGGGGCACAGTGGGGTACGCGAGGTTGGTTTGGGTGCAAAAATAAATGTAGCCACTTTAACATTTCTTAACTTATTTTTATTTATTATAATTTCTGGGGAGGCTTCTTATTCGCTAATCTCTTCACTGTTCGTGTATTATTTTCTATGTTCCCTGGCTCTTGCTACTCTAGCTCTGTGTTTCTTATAATGCGCCAGGCGCGGGGCTCACCCGATATTCGATCCTAATGGGGCGAGGCTTTGTCCTGGTCTTCAATCCGTATCATTCTGGGGTCCTGGGTGTCCGTGGTGTGCGTGGGGTTCGTGATAGTTTTGTGCTGGCTGGTTGTCGTCGTGGATTCGGGTTTTGATAACTGGTAATTACTGGTGCGTTTGCTGGTCCAATTGCGAGTGAATCACTTCGCATCTTGTGTGGCCTAATTCTGCCTATTCCTGGCAGCAGCGCTGCCACGATCGATGGCACGCGCCGTTTCGCATTCCGCACATTCTTATGTCACGCGAGCTTTCTGTCTCGCTCTGACTCCCGGGCGGCAGGTGGCCCATGCAAATTCCGTTTTGCACTTGCATCTCTGTCGCCGTCGGCGTCGCGGGCCTCTGCCCCGATCGCTGCCCCCGGCCTCCTCTGCCGATCGCTGATTGGCCGACTCCGTGTTTCGGCCCACAGCTTTTCGTCCCGTTCCTGGGCGCATTTTCGGGCGATGTTCCAGAATATGTTGCGGGCAATGTTGCCCGTGACGTCAGCGAATGTTGCCGGTGACGTTATGTCCGGTGTGACCGGTGATAAGGGCCCGGCCCCGTGATTTCCCTAACGCCTAGCTCCTATCTTACATCCTATTCTACTTCATATTTACATCCTTAACCCTATCCCAACCCTAACTTAACCTACTATGTACACTTAAACTACTATTTACAGGTATTATACAATGTTGTGGCGACGGCCACCCGTGACCGTCGTCACAGCATAATGTATACATTTACACATTTATTTATACTTTTTCGTTTGAATGAATAACTCAATTATGTGAGCCCGGTGCATTATCTGCGTTAGATGTGCACATATTCGGTCACAGGGAAAAAACTTGTATATAAAATTGGGCGTATTTATTGATTACGTGGTCCCGGTGCATTATCAGCGTTTGATGGGTACATATTCGGTCACGAATCTTGTAATAGGAAATTTATTACATATATTACCGTTAAGTTTGCCTTTTTTCTCAAGAATGCGAGCCCGGTGCATTATCAGCGTTTAATGTGCACATATTCGGCCGCAGCTTGAGTAACCACTGACACTCATGCGAATTGATTCATTTCGAAAATGTATTAATATATCTTTTTTTTATAAAATGTTTTCTTTTATTTATATGATTTATATTACATATGTATATATTTTTGTTCTATTCTTCTTTTTAGTTTTACCGCCATAGTTCACATACCTGTCTTACAGATATAATACGATAAGGAGGTTGAGCATTTTTAATCTCCTGGTCCGAATCCGGCTGCGCCAATTACAGTAAGTATGAAGATAATGTGTCCATACCTGTGGGTGTCTTTGGTAATTTCCCTGGTTTCGAATAATAAGAACCTTCCTCTTGTCTGGTCAAAATTCAAATCAATCTTTATTCTGATATAAACTCTGAAGTGAATTATAAAATAAAATATGAATATAAGAGAATGAATAAAATGGAATGGGGAAACTGCATGGTTAGCAGATTAGAGTTGGCAGCGAGAATCTGCTTGGTCGTTTGTTTCGCTTACCTTTGCCGGTGAAGCGATTGGCTCCGCTTCCGCTGGTTTCCAAACCCAGCGTTTATATATCCACATGTGTGGGTTGATGACCGTTCATCTACGTCGCTGGGGTTTGGGAGGCGGCGGTGTGTCCGCAACAATGTGTGCGGTAACTCCCGTGCCCACGCCCGGAATTAATCTCAGCAGCGCGGCGGTCCTGTTCCCGTCCCGTCCAAATCGGTGCCTGGAGTTACCCAACGGTGGCCGAGGTGGAGAGGAGGGGCACAATCGGTGAAATGATTCGCTAGGTGGAGTAGGAAAGTAATGAGATCGATATTTAATGGATTCATGGTTGCCTTTTATTTGATGTTGTTACTGGTGGTTGTTTTACGTTTCTTAAGTGTATTCATATTTTTCCTATCCCTCTCTTTCTCCTAGCGCACACACACACCAATATGTATTTGAATATAATGATAATTTGTGGCGGCCTCACCTCGCTCACCCAGAATAAATGCAAAAAGAGTGTGAATAAATCCGTGGCTTCGTTATCCTTGAGTTAGCGGGGTCTTCGTTGTCCTTTTCCTGGGTCGTCCTGATTGTTGATAGTAAATGCTGGTCGTCGTCGGTAACCTTGGCTTTGTTTTAGATTTCACTACTTAATTGTCCACTGGTCAAATCGCGAGTGTTCTTTATCTCATTCATCATCTTCGCTGTGACCTAAATCTGCCAACCCTTTTGCGGCTGCGCTGCCACGATCCATGGCACGCGCCGTTCCGCATTCCATGCATTCTTTGCATTCCGGGTCTCCCCTCTCGCTCCCTCCTGAGCGTGCAGTTGGCCGATGAAAATTGTGTTTCGCATTCCTGTGCTAACTAATGTTTACCCTAGTCTGTACATCTAATATTTACACTTAACCTAATATTTACATCTTAGCCTACTATTTAAAATGTGTATATACACGACGGCCGAGATGTGACTTCGTCACACCCCCTCGTTATTTTCGGGTAGGACGAAAAAAGACCCGCACCTTGCCATGGGTGCTGATCTGTACCCTGAACCGTTGGCCTCCCTCTTCGTCCAGGTACCGCCGCGTGCGCCGTTCGCGGGTGTTGAGCCGCGCTTCGATTCTTGTGACGAGCCGGGGCGGCAGTCGGCCTCCCGGCGTCGACCAGCCGTGGGGTTCGACTCGCGCCGCTCATCGTCCGAGGACTCGCTCGGAGAGTCCTCCCAAGGAACGCTCCGCTTCCTGCTCCGCCGTCACCGTCACGGCTTCTCCCTCCAGCCCCGGGACGCCCCATGGAAGTAGTTTGGGCTAGTTCGGTGGTGGCGGTGTGGACATCACCAGTGAGTCCTGGCGTAGCGGCGGCGTGGGCTCCGGACGTGCGGACCAGAAACGCCCGTCCGGCTCGACGTCGTCGCCGTCCTCGTTACTCAGCACAATGGTGGGTAGCGTTTCCACCGGTGGCGGTGGCACTCCCGTGGTGGGCAGTGGCATCAATAGCGGGGGTCCGCTGCGTCGTCGTGGGTTCCCAGTGCCCACATCCACGACTAGTGACCGCATCGTTCCGGCAGGTGTGGCTCGACGAGACGCCTCCTATCGTCCAAATGAAGATTTACAAAACTCTCCTCTGCAGCCGTGATCAGCCACGCGTAATCCCGCTGAATAGGGGGACCTCCGACCTGGCGAGCGTGAACCTGCTTGTCCCTATATATGATCTGTTCCCCGCGATGGGGAAGAACGACCTACTGAGCTGACTGGTATATTTCGTGCTTTCTATTTCCCCCGGGTTGGTCGGGCGTGCCTGTCATCAAGTGACTCCGTGAGCTCTGATCCTTGTATCAGAGTATCAGACGATGATACCGTCTAGACTCGTCCTCCGAGCGTGGAGTTGACTCCACTGGTCGTGGCGGTCTCCTCGTTTTCATCTTCGGCAGGATCCTCTGTGTCCGTCTCCTCGCCGTGATAAGGCTTCACCTAGGTCAGGCTGCCATTATGTGCATCTGCACAATGTTTGGTGATGGAAACTTGGAGACTCTAAACGGTCCCTCTTATTTCGCTGCCAGTTTCGCTGCGAATCCCTCGGTGGCATTCGACAAGGCGTGGCGTCGTACCAGCACTAGCGATCCCACCAGCGGCTTCCATTCCCGTCGGCGGGTATTGTAATGGCGGCGCTGATCGGCAGATGCACGGTCGGCGGTGTTCCTAGCGACCTCGAAGATGCTGTGTAGTTGTCTAAAGCGTTCCGTTGCGGTTACCTTGGAGGTTCCGCGTCCCGGTGTAACTTCATCGTAGAGGGCGTGGGGCAGCCGAGGTTCTTTTCTTTGTACCAGGAATGCCGGGCTGAATCCCAGCGATATCCCTGGGAACAGTTTATCCCAATCGTTTTGCGTTTTTTCATGCAGATACTGGGCGATCATTGTTTTAATCGTCCGGTTTGCTCTCTTTGTTGGATTTTGCCATTCCCAGAGACTTGCAGAAATTTCGGAACGACCGACCCGAGAACTGTGTGCCGTTGTCGCAGACAAATGTTTGAGGCACTCCAAAACAGCTCAGGATCCGTTCCCGAAAAGCACATTCCAGATGAGTTCCCGTGGCTTTGCGTAGGGGAGTTAGTTCCACCCAGTTGCTGAAAGAATCGAGGAAGACCAAAAGCATCGTATTCCCTTGTTTTGAGCGCGGTAGCGGGCCAACGAAATCCGCACAGAGAACGTGGAATGGCTCCTCCACTTGGCGTGTGAACATTCGACCCGCAGGTTTCTCCTGCCTGTCTTTATATCGTTGGCAAATCAGGCAGTGGCGTACGTAGCGGGCGACGTCGCGGAAAAGTCCTGACGAATAATATCGTTGGGCCATGCGGTTGCTCGTCTTCCGGACTCCCAAACGTCCGGCGGTGAGAATATCATGATTCTCTTGTAGTACACGATGGCGATAATCCGCTCCTACACACAGCTTCCATGGTGTGTACTCCTCCTCCTGTGGCCGTAGCCCGATGAAGCGATAAAGCTGTCCGCTTTCCTCCGTGTAACCCGGGAACTAGGCTGGTTCGGTCCGAACTTTGTCCATCATCCTCGTGAGCCACTTGCAGTTGGTTCCTTGCACTTGTGCTTGCTGCGCCACTGGCAGCGGTTGGCGTAAAAGGGCGTCGGCCACTTAATTTTGGGCTCCTTTCGGTAGTGGACGTAGCATTGATACTGTTGTAGCTCGAGTGCCCAGCGGGCCATTCTGCCGGTTGGGTTGTCGATGGAGTTCAAGAACTTCAAGGCCTGGTGGTCGGTTATTACTTCGAATCGATATCCCTCGATGTAACAGTGCATCTTTCTTGCGGCGACTGGCGTAGGCCACCCATCGTTCTTATCCCTCGATGGTGTGACTACGGATCCGATGCCGTATTCGCTGGCGTCCTTCTGTAGCACAAATTTCTGCCCAAAGTCCGGGCCGACTAAAACCGGTCTCTCCGCTTATCGAGTTTTCAATTCCTGGAATGCCTGATCCTGCCGCGATGTCCAATCCCACTTCTGGCCCTTCTTCAACAGCGATGTCATTGGCTCCACAACATCGGCAAAGTTGGTAACAAATCGACGATACCAGGATGCAATGCACATGCATCTCCGAAGTTCCGTATGGATTCCTTCCTCGCTGATCACGTGTCCCAAGTAGGCGATATGCCTTTGAAAGAAATGGCATTTATCCCTATTCAGCCGGAAGTTGGCTTGGTCTAGTCGGCGAAACACTTCTCGAAAGTTTGCTACGTGCCATCCAGGTAGGCGAACGCATGTGGTTCCATGTCTAGACCGATAACCGTGACCAATGCTCTCTGGAACGTTGGTGGGGCCGAGTGAAGACCAAATGGTATAACTCGCTAATGGAATAAACCTCGACCAGGGACCCGGCTCTCTTGAGTCACAAAGATTTGCCAATAACCATTTTTCAAATCCAACGTTGAGATGAACTTAGCGTTTCGTAGGCGCTCCAAGATTTATCCGGTACAGAGTTCTCATTGAGCTGTCTGTAATCTGTGCACATCCGAGCGTCACCATTCTTCTTGGCCGCGATCACGATGGGGGCACTGTGCGCGCCCTTAGACGGCTCGATGCGGCCATCCCTAAGCAGCTCGTCTATTTGGCTATCAACGTCTATTTGGCCGTCTATTTGGCCGGATTCCGTGGAAAATACCTCTGTTTTATCGGGCGGTGATGCGCATGATGATCCGGTGTTCCGGTATGTGAAAACTTCGGACGGTGTCTTGAATTTTTCCAATTCCTGTTCCAGGAATTCCTCCACCCAGGGCTCAGGGTATTCTCGTCCCGATTTTGGCGTGTCCGGTTCCTCGGGTGCATGGTTTACTGAGTCGACGGTGCCGCAAAGGGGCACGTTCTGCTCCGGCGTTTCCACGGCGTGGTCCTGGAAGTGGACACGCTTCTTGGAGGTGCGAAATGGGTTCCGCTACGCGGCGGTGGCGTCAGCCACAGGCAGAACATGGCTCCAGCTGGTTGCTCGGCTAGTCGTGTGTACCTCCCTATCCGGGGCTTTTTCCATGCGTGGGTTCCGAGTCTGTGCCCGACGGGCAGGGATCGGTGGTTGTCTTCGCGTAGTACGTGGCTTGGGTACTGCTCCTTGCCTAACAGTCGGCCCCTCCTGGGTAACCGTGCCAGGGGATTCTTGATGCGTTTCTTTTAATGTTCGTCAATGTGTTTCTCCTGATATTCCTCGCTGTTCAGAGTGTGCTTGTATTCCTCGTTGTGTTTCCTGTGATATTCCTCGCTTTGTTTCATGTGATATTCCTCGTTTTGTTTCCTGTGATATTCCTCGCTGTTCAGAGCGTGGATCTGCTTGTATTCCTCGCTTTGTTTCCTGTGATATTCCTCGCTGTTCAGAGCGTGGATCTGCTTGTATTCCTCGCTGTGTTTCATGTGATATTCCACGCTTTGTTTCCTGTGATATTGCTCGTTTTGTTTCCTGTGATATTCCTCGCTGTTCAGAGCACGGCTCTGTGACGTTTCCTGTCCTCCGTGTCCGTGCCCATGGCGCTGAGGGCCTGTTCTCCACACTGGATGGTGGCTCCGATTCCGCACAGAAAATCCATCCCTATGAGCATCCCGTCTTCACCAACAGGATGGTCGGCGTACTATGATTCCCGCAGTGGATGATTGTCGATCCGGCAAGTATTTGCTCGTTTCTCGATGTGCTCTATGAAGCAGAGCGGATCCGTAGTCCCGTCGAATGAGTGGCCCAATTTGGTCATCCGATCCAGTAGGGTGGCTCCCGGGTCACCATGGTAACCAGTATTGCATAGTGGATCCTCAGTCTTTACTGGCAAGCGTCTTCCCGCGGTGGGAGAAGTGCTCCGTATTAGCAAAGGCGTGAGCGGCACCATCGGCGCTGAGGATCCTGGAGAGTTGGCCTCCGAATCCAAGTACATGGGTGGCAGCAACTTCGCGTCCCCTGTGGCACCGTCTCCGAAAATCCGTTCTAGTTCTTCGAGGCGGGTTGGCACAGCCGCGGAATGATCCTGTTGGCACACAAAGCTTATCAATCGTCACCGCTGTTCCTCAACGGTGCCTCCGCGTTCCAGACCGAACTCAGATAGTTCTCCAGTTCTCCAGTTCTAGTTTCTTCCTGTAGCTAATCAAGGTGACCCCCATGGTAAGGTTTATCTGTTGTCCTCGGTGTAAATGGATTTAATTAATTTATTTCCGTGGTTTATTTTAATGATTTATTTCTATTTAATGATTAAATTTATTTTATTTCTTTTTTATCTAATTGATTTTATTTCCGGGTTCGTTTATTTTCTGTTCTGACGCCCGTTAATATTTATGATTTATTTTTTTATAGCTTACTATTTTCTCTTTCAATGCAGCTTATTGGGCTTTAATTATTTTATTAAATATTTATTTTATTTATTATTATTGATTTTATTGGTTATCGAATTTTTCTTATTTATTTATGTCTAAATTTCGTATGAATATATGCCGCTGGTGTTGGTGTCTTGTTTCCCTGTTTATACCCTTGAAGAGTATTATAATTTCAGTCAGAAGTTTGCAACGCAGTGAAGGAGACATCTCCGACCTTATAAAGCCGAGTCGATCTAGCCATGTCCGTCTGTCCGTCTGTTCGTCCGTCTGTCCGTCCGCCTGTCTGTCCGTCTGTCCGTCTATCCGATTAGACCCGAACTAGACCCTCAGTTTTGAAGCTATCTAAATGAAACTTTGCAGTTAGTCTTCTATATACTCTCACTCCTACATAAGTCGGAACGGGCCGAATCGGACGAATGCTCTGCAGTAATCGCAGCATCTGCCGAATTTTCCTTTGTGCCACAGGCTTACTGCAACTTGAGCACGATGCGATCGAGGTAAATTATGAGATGTTATCGGAGTCAGATAAATTTGATTTTCATCCACAGCTATCCTTATTTATATAGATAGATTAAAAATGTAAAGATAACACAACGTTTTCGATCCTTTTTTAACGATATTGAGCCAGGATCATTTTTAGACATTTTTGGATATTGATCTTATATTTTTCTCGTCGGATAGCAAACGTAACCGCAGAATCTTATTACAAACTCAGTAAATTTTTAATATAAAATTAAAAAAAAATGATTGGAAAGCAAATATATCTCTTTAGCCGAAATAATCGACAAGTGTCGTATCATTTTGATACAGTTGCCGACAGGGCTAAAAACGGACTTTTGTGCTCTTTTTATTCTAACTTAAAAACAAAAGAAGCAATAAAAGTAGAGAGTACCTCATTTAAAAGAAAACTTTTTTAACCTTTCATTCTGCATAGTTGGTTTTTGTTTTATTTTGCTTTCCCATTCCCCGCGACGGTCGAAACTTGTATTTTAGGGGTGTCGAATCATTATGATACAGAGTGTATCATAGCTGCCATAAGTACGATCGGAAATTTTTTCGAAAAAAATTATAGCTCTCTCAGTTTTCAAGATATTTTTTAACCAAATTTGATATCAGAATTTTGGTTTTAATTTCATGAAAAACGGTCGACTATATCCTATAGCTTCCATAGGAACAATCAGGAAAATAAAAAAATCCATAACTAAGCCGATTTTTAAACCATTTTCATCTTGTTTGAGATTTGGCAACTAATTATTATTACAGAATTTCGGTGTTAATTTTTTGTTAAAATTCTGCAAGGGTATATAATCTCCGGTGAGCCGAAAATTCGAAATACAAATGAATAAAACAAGAAAGGAAGCTAATCCTTTCTTGTTTTATTTATTTGTATTTCGAATTTATTCGGTATTTTATTTTGTATTTGTTTTATTTTATTTTAGTATTTTATTTTATATTAGTGTGACTACCTTTTCATTGCCATTCTCCGATTCTGGTAGTGGACCAATAGTGTCCACTATTACTCTGTCGAAAACATTAATTGGTGTATCAGTTGTTGTTAATGGGGTCTTTGTATGCGATACAATTTTCGCTTTCTGACATTTTTGACATTTTCTTACGTACACAATTATATCTTAAGACATATATTTCCAGTAATAGTGTCTTTTTACTTTGGCCAATGTTTTTGATATGCCACTATGACCGCCTTGTATGGGATCGTCATGAAATGTAGACACTATTGCTTCATTTTCTTTTAAACCTTTTATTTCACCGGATTGAGTAGCGCTATCTTAACGTAGGTAGGTAGGTTGGTAAAAGTGGTGAGGCTACCCTGGTAGCCTCCACTTGGACTTGAGCATTTTGGTCCACACCCTCGACTGTAGTATTCGGCGCCTTCACTTCAGTACCAGCCAGTGTCGTTCAGGTACGCTAGGATGGCATTCACTGATTGCCGCCCCACCTCCCTTAGCGACCCTAGCTGGTGGGCTCCGAAGTGTCGGGCCCTGAGATTGTTGAATGCCGGGCAGTGACAGAACAGGTGCTCCGGTGTCTCCCTCTCGGTTTCTTCTTTGCAGCTTCTGCAATATGTGTTGTGGGGTGGACCCATTTTATAGGCATGAGTGCCTATTGGCCAATTCCCTTCTGACCCTTGTCTGGCCAGCTTGTCAGCTTTCTCGTTTCCTGGAATATCGTTGTGTCCCGGTACCCATACTATTTGTACCGTGTTGTCTTCAGCGAGTCTATTTACCGCCTCCTTGCATTGGGCCCTAGAGTCGATGTTGTTCTTGCTGATGCGATCCTAACTTTGGTATTCTTGAGGTCTAGGTTTTCTGAGAGTTCGACAGCTTTCAGAATTGCTAGCAGGTTGAAGGACTCTTCTGCTCCTCAGTTGTCGGCGAAGATTCCGGCCCCTACACCGCATCTCATTTTCGAGCCGTCGGTGTAGAGGGATACTTCGTCTTGTTCGGATACACTCCCTCGTCTTCATTCTTCCCTTGTGGGGTATCTGGTTGTATATGCGTTGCCGAATCTTAGTTCGGTTGTCATGTAGTCTATTCCTGTTGTTCCCATATAGTCTATTTCATTCAAGATCGTACAGTGCCCAGTGTGATAGTTTTTCCAGCTATGTCTTGGCTTCAGTCGTACCGTGCTTTGGGCCGCTGTATTCCTGATGAAGTGTTCTATTGGGATCATGTTTAACACGGTGTTCAGCGCTGCTGCGGGGCATGATCTTAGTGCTCCGGTGGCACCTGCACATGCCGATCTTTAAATCCTTGTAAATTTTTGTCTGTTGTATGCCCTAGTTAGTGCTGGCCACCATACTAGTGCTTCGTATGTAAGTATTGGTCTCACCACCGCTGTGTAGATCCATATTATGATCTTGGGGTGTATGCCCCAGTTCTTTCTAATCATCTTTCTGCACGGGTTGAATGCTATACTCGCTTTTTGACTCGTTCATTGATGTTGTTTTTCCATGATAATTTTGTGTCCAGTATCACCCCCAAGTACTTAGCTTGTTGTGATAGCTCTAGTTCTATACCATCTAACTGTGGTTCTGTGAACATGGGGATCTTTTGTCCTCTATCACTGCCTGGAATCGGGACTTGTCATCTTCGTCGCGCTGGGCAGCTTTGCCCTCCTTTTCATTCCTTTCTTGGCCAGAATGAAGCGGGCCTTATTGACCTGCGCCTTTCTCTGCTGGTGGGTTAGCGATTTTGAGTTATCGCTAGCCCCACTAACCTTGGCGTGGCTCGCCTTGGTTATGCTAAATGGTCGTGGCGTTTGGGGAGTGCTCGACTTGGCACTGCCCACCGAACTCGACGGAGTTAGTGTCTCGTCATCCGAGCGCAGCAACTCATCTTCGTCGATTTCGGAGATGGTTCCCCCACGACGTCTGAAGCGGATTGTTTCGTTGTTTCCATTTTCATAAACGCCCGCGTTGCTCGACGAGGCGAGCGCGGCGGGCTCGAGAGGTTTGGGGCTTTGAAGAAAGTCGACCGTGGCTTCGGTTGCCCGGCCCTGGGAAGGCGTTCAAACACAGCTGGATATACCCCTCAGCAGCGAACCTTATAGTCAGGGGCACGGGTCGCTTCACATTCCTGACTTGAGGGGAGGCCTTTTTGCGACTTTCCCGGGTCTGGGATTGGGATGGGAGTCATGGGATTAAATGGTAAGGGAGACACGGGAGTTTGCCGATCGCATTAGCCGTGCCGTAGTACGTTTCCAGGAGGTACCACGCGGAGGACATTCTCCGAGGAGAAGGTGGTGTCTTTCAATCTGATATCCACCTACGAGTCGACTTAATGCTTCAGTTTGCCAAGAAATGTACATCAGAAGAGGCTCCGCTGATCTTGCCTTGGTCTGATGCACCCTTACCACCCTATCTTAACGTATTCAATATTATTTCCAATTAATTTAAAACAACGTTGCCGTTGGGTAATTCCAGGCACGGATTTGAGCAGGACGGGGACAGGAGCGTCACGTTGCTGGGTTAAAATCCGGACGTGGACGCGGGCGGCGGCTGCGGGACCCTTCCCAGCCGTCTTGTCCAGTCTCAGTATGCGCCGCTGGGATTAGCCCGGGCACCGCCGCTGGAAAATTATGAGTCAAGGGGGCATATTTAGGGGATCGTATCGTTGGGATACCACGGTGGAGCCGCCGGGCCGCGGCAGCTCGGGCACGCCGGCGTCGCGGTTTTAGGTTTGGGTTGCGGGCGCGGGATCGGGCTACTGGGTCACAGCGGGCCTCTGCTCCAGTCTTTGGTGGAGGGTCTGCCGCTGGGAAACTCCAGGGCGTGTACATACATATACATACATACGAGAATGCATGTGCAAACGGCAAGAAAATTGCCAGAAACTTCCAAATTTGCGACGCACATGCAGCCGCCATAACGGCACCTTGTTTTTTCGGGCAGGTAAGGAAGCCCCCTTCTCAGCGATAGAAAATTCCATTCCAGGCAGAAAAATACAGTCCCGACAAAACGGGCCGCGAATAAGGCATCGTAGTCAATAAGCAAAGTCAAAAAGTATCTGCCGACGCCGACGTCGGCAGAGCAGAGAGAACCACCGCTGCACGTTCAGATCACGAGTTACGGTTTTACATATATACATACACATACAAAGATACTAATTTTCGCTCTTGGTTGCGCCGCCATCAGGGCGGGGACCAACTCATATACTGGCCCTTTCTATTGACACTCAGAAAACACGCTTCGTCAAACACACATCGGAAAGAAAAATAAAATAAATATTCAAGGAAAAAATCGAACCGTCGCGAAGGCATAGAATCCTGCGAATACAAGAGAAAGAATAATAATAGCCTGCGGCCACGAGGACGTACAGATCCGCGCACAGTGAACAAATAAAATAAATTACGGAATAAATTAACAAAATAAAATAAAATCATTAAATAAAATAAACGAAATACAAATAAAATAAATTGGAAAATAAACAAATAAATAAATAAAAATAATAATTAGATAAATAATCATAATAATAAATAAAAAATAAAATAAATAATAACAGTAATAATAAATAAAAATTAAATAAATAATAATAAATAATAAAATAAATAATAATAAAGTAAAAGAATTAATAAATCAATAAACTCAGGGATATAAAAGGCAAAAGGGATGGTTACATCCTAACATAAATAATAAAAATCAAGGTAGATAAAGGAATATATAAAGAAATACAAAGCAAAGAAATTACATCGAAATTGACGGTTACACTGGAAAAAAAAGGAAAAATAATTAAAAAAGCGGGAAGAGAAAAGATACACGACGAAAAATATAAGCGAAAAAAAAGATATACAAGGAAAACACACGGAGAAAAATAAAATAAATAAAATAAATACGATTAAGTAACGAGTAATAAAATAGATATATACGATCAGGAAATAAAATACAGTAAGATAGCTAAATAACATACGGAAAAAATATAATAAATAGAACAAAAGGGAACATAAAGTAAATAAATAATAGGAAATAGATAACATAAGACAAAATAAATAATAAATATTAAATAAATAATAAATAAATAATAATAATAATAAAAATATACGGGTAGAACAAGTTAAGTAAGCGGACGAACGGATTGAGCGAAATCGAATAAAATAAATCAAAAATCGAGGAAAAATCAAAGAGAAAAAATAATTGAGGAAAAATCAAGGGGATAAAAACAATCGAGGAAAAATCAAGGAGAAAACAAATCGAGGAAAAATCAAGGAATAATCGAGGAAAGACCGAAGAAAAAGCGAGGAAAAGGCGAGAAAAGATCGAGGAAAGAAGGGAATAATAAATTTCAATAAACAAAATAAAAGGAAGCAGGCTAAGACAATAGAATAAACAAACAATAAAAAGTAATAAATAAGGGATAGAATAACCACGATACAGGCACGCAAAAAAAAATTTTAAGAAATAAATAATTTAATAAGCTATATAAAGAAAAGGAAACACATAAAATAGTAATAATCCTATAATACTTTAAAAGAACAAAATAAAATACCTAAACCGACCATGGGTGTCCCCTGGATCAGTTACAGGAAGAAGCTGGAACTGCAGACCATACTCCTGGAATTTGGTTTGGAACGCGAAGGCACGGTAGAGGAGCAGCGATCGCGGCTGATTGCCTTTGCGCGCCAGCAGGACCATCCGGAGGCGGTACAAATCCGTCTCGAGGAATTGGAAAGGAACTTTGGAAACGCCCCCACCGGGGGCGCGAAGCTGCTGTTGCCCATGTATTTGGATTCGGAGGCAAACTCACCAGGAGTTGCGGCGCCGACGGCACCACTTACCCTTTTGCTGCCCAAAAGTACCTCTCCTGCCGCAGGGAAAGGCCTGTCGACGAAAACGGAGGAGCCACCGCGCACAACGAACTACCACGGGGACCCGGGAGCCGCGCTATTGGATTGGATGACCAAGTGGGGACTCTCATTTGACGGGACGACGGATCCGCTCTGTTCAATAGAGTATATCGAGGAACGGGCCGATACTTGCCGGATCGAGCAGAAGTATCTCGCTCCGGCTTTGATAGTATTACTGACTGGCCGCGCCGAGAGCTGGTACAGGACAAGTGGCCTACGGAACGCAACTTGGACGGAGGTTCGCAGGGAATTTTTGGATTTCTTCTTACCGCCGCGCTATTTTCAGCGGTTGGAGGACGAGATTAGGACCCATTTTCAGAATCCCAGTGAGTCTTTTAAGGAGTATCTGGTAGACCTGCGCCTGCGGATGCGCCGGGCCGGATTTATAGCGGAACGGGAGCTGGAACGGGTCTACGACAACATGTCGCCGGATTACCAACTGTTCGTAAGGAGACAGGACTTTCACACGCTAGCAGAACTGACTCAGAATCATAAGGACCCGAACCCACGGGCACCACCTACTTCGCGCACCACCACGGATGCGGACCGCACGGCCCGCAGGCCGCCGACGAACCCCATGCCAGGAAGTTTTAGCAGGAACGCGAACACGAGTCGGGCAACAACGCCGGAGCAGGCACCAGTAAACGTGCGAGGGGCATGCACTGCGGCCAGCCCGGGCATTTCACAACGGAATGACGGAACCCAGGGATACTTTTCTGCTGGGAATGCGGACGACGAGGAGTGCGGACATTTGGGAAACGGAAACGGGCCTCGCGTGACCGGGAATCACCCGAGGAACCCAGCCAACCCGAACAATTAGAGGAGAGAACTCTCCACCAACGCCAGGGACGCATCCGAGCCACCATCACTATGGGAGGGCGAAGATTCGTAGCCACCCTGGATACTGGAGCTACACATAGCTTAATCAGCGAAGAATTGGCCAAGGAATTAGACAATCAGCAAAACACGAGGGATGTACGAACACAGGTCAAACTCGCCGATGGGACCTGCCGGGAGTTGTCCAGGGCACTAGCGGCAAATATCCATTGCGGGAATCGCAGCGCACCGACCATCCTACTGGTCATGGCGGACGCCCTAAAACGAGGAATAACAGAGGAAACGCATCAAGGATTATTTGGCACGGTTACCCAGGAGGGGCCGACCGCCACACAAGGACCAGTACCCAAGCCACGTACTGTACGAAGACAATCGCCGACCCCTGCCCCGCGGGCAGCAAATAGAAATTAATGCACGGGAACAGCCCGAGATATAGAGGTACCCCCGACCAGTCGGCCAAACAGCTAGAGCCCTGTTTTGCCTGTGGCTAACGCCACCGCCCCGCAGCGAAATCCTTTTCGCACCTCCAAAAAGCGTGTCCGCTTCCAGGACCACGCCGAGGAAACGCCGGAGCAGAACGCGCCCCTCTGCGGCACGGTCAACTCTGTGAACCATACACTTGAGAAACCGGACCCGCCGGAATCGCGACACAGATACCCAGAGCCCTGGATGGTGGAATTCCTAAAACAGGAATTGAGAAAATTTGAGAATCTGGCCGGAGTATCCCACATCGCGGAGCACCGGATCGTAATGCGCAACGACCGCCCGATAAAACAGAGGTATTTTCCCAGAATCCGGCCATGAGAGCCATCATTGATAGGCAGATAGACAAACTGCTTAGGGATGGCCGTATCGAGCCCTTGAATAGCCCGCACAATGCTCCGATTATGATCGCGGCCAAGAAAAACGGTGACGCACGGATGTGCGCCGACTTCAGGCAGTTAAACGAGAACTCTGTACCGGATGCGTACTTGCTGCCAAGGATCCATCAGATCTTGGACCGACTACGAAACGCCAAGTCCATTTCGACATTGGACTTTAAGAATGGATACTGGATATACCCGTAGCTCAGGAGAGCCGGAAATGTACGGCTTTCACGGTTCCTGGCCGGGACCTATTCCATTGGCGAGTCAAGCCATTTGGACTTCACTCGGCACCAGCGACGTTTCAGCGGGCCCTGATTACGGTAATCGGCCCGGATATGGAGCCGCACGCGTTCGCCTACTTAGACGACATTATAGTCATCGGGTCGACACTGGAGGAACACGTCGAGAACCTTCGGGAGGCATTTCGCCGATTACGCAGAGCCAACCTGCGGCTAAATAGGGACAAATGCCATTTCTTTCAGCGACACATCGCCTACTTGGGCCATGTAATAAGCGAGGAAGGGATCCACATGGACCCGGATAAGGTAGCCGCGATCCGCGAGCTGAAACCGCCAACTTGTTTGAAGGAACTTCGGAGATGCCTGGGAATCGCATCTTGGTATCGCCGATTTGTCCCCAACTTCGCCGACATCGTGGAGCCGATGACATCTTTGCTGAAGAAAGGCAAGAAATGGGACTGCATGCAACAACAGGATCAGGCGTTTCAGGAGCTGAAAACGCGACTGATGGAAGCACCTGTCTTAGTTTGCCCGGACTTTGAGCAGAAATTCGTGCTGCAAACAGACGCCAGCGAGTATGGCATTGGAGCCGTACTAACCCAGACCATCGATGGACAGGAGCGAGTGGTGGCCTACGCCAGCCGACGCTTAAATATCGCGGAAAGAAACTACTCGGTGACCGAGAAGGAGTGTCTCGCCATCGAATGGGCCGTAAGGAAGATGCGGTGTTACATCGAAGGGTACAGGTTCGAGGTAATAACCGACCATCAGGCCTTGAAATGGTTAAATTCCATAGATAATCCGACGGGGAGAATCGCTCGATGGGCACTCGAGCTGCAGCAGTATCAGTATGACGTTCACTACCGCAGGGGAGCCCAGAATTTAGTGGCCGACGCCCTCTCGCGCCAACCGCTGCCAGTAGCGCAGCAAGCACAGGTACAAGGGACAAACTGCAAATGGCTCGCAAAGATGTTGAAGAAGGTTCGGACTGAACCTGCCAAGTTCCCGGATTACAGGCTACGGCCACAGGAGGAGGAGTACACACCATGAAAGCTGTGTGTAGGAGCGGATTATCGCCATCGGGTTCTACAGGAAAACCACGATATTCCCGCTACCGGACATCTGGGAGTCCGGAAGACAAGTAACCGCGTGGCACAAAGATATTATTGGCCAGGACTTTTTCGCGATGTCGCCCGCTATGTACGTAATTGTCTAAATTGTCAAAGATACAAGGTCAGTCAGGAGAAACCAGCCGGACATAAGTTTACCCGCCAGGTGGAGGAACCATTCCACGTCCTATGCGCGGATTTCGTTGTTCCGCTGCCGCGATCGAAGCAAGGAAACACGATGTTTTTAGTTTTCCTTGACTCTTTCAGCAAATGGGTGGAGTTGATCCCCCTACGCCGGTGGGATCGCTAGTGCTGGTCCGACGCCACGCATTATCAAACGCCACGGGGGGATTTGCGGTGAAATTGGCAGCGAAGTACGATGGGCCGTTCAAGGTCGCCAAGTTCCCGTCGCCAAACATCGTGCAGCTGCACATACCAGGTAGCCGTAGACGGCGGACCGACAGTCTAAATCAGCTAAAGCCATATTACGGCGAGGAGGCCGATACAGAAGAAGAGGAAAACGAAGAGGTCGCCCCGATCGCCGAGAACAACTCCGCGTTCGGAGGACCCGAATAGGCGGTACCGTTATCAGGATACCCTGTCACAACATACAGAATTCGTAGAGTCACTTGATGACGGGTGCGCCCGTCCAACACTCTGCTTCCCCGCCAGGGGGAAAACTCGCGAAAACATACACCAAGTAGACGTATAGGTCGGATTTTCATCGCGGGGAAAATAAACGGGGCTACATAGGGACCAAGATAGGCACACCATAGGTAGGGATTGGCTAGGTAACATGAACTAATCATCCCCTCTCCCACAGAAACCACCAGCTATGGCAGGACGCGGAATGCCAATTTTCATGTGGCCACCTGGTCACCCCCTCACTCAAGTGGCAGTGACGGCCGCACTGATGGGCCCGCCACCACTGACGGCAGCAGTGCATGCCCGCCAACCAGGAGACCTCCCGGAAGTCAGGGATTATTCCTGGCTGACGGCGGCGGTGGAGGAGCACTTCCGGGAGCTCCACCTGGACGGGCGAAGGCGCCCAGTCCCAGGGGATGACCCATTGGAGGTAGCCGCCCTTGCCGGATCGGGGCGGCCCCTCTACATCGATGTGGGCAGTGCCCCACAGCGAAACCCACGGCGACAGCGCGGGCCTCCGCTAATGATGAAGGTGCCGGCCGCCGGAGTGCCCCAGCAGGCAGCCGACATCGTGGTGCTGCCAAACGAGACGGAGAAGGAGGTGGAGCCTGACGCCCGCTTCGGGAGAGCGCGCTGGGAGGCGGCCCCACCGCGGGAAGTAGCGTCGCTCCCGTGGGAAATGTCCACTCCGCCGTCGCCGGACTCCCCAACTCTACTCCCCTGGGAGGTCCCACCCCAGCCGGGACATCGGCAGTGGGTCACGGCGGAGGAGGAGGCCGAGCTGCGGGACTGCTTCGGCGAGGTATCGCCCCGCACCTTGGCCGAACTGGTGCCGGTACGCGGAGCACGGGGAAGGCACGAGCAGGGTCCCCCACCGCTGGTCGAGAGGATGGGCACGCCACCGAGGACCCCCGGACGGGATATTCCCTGGGGAGCAGTGACGTACAGCCCCCTGCGAGAGGACTATAGGGCCACCGCGGACCCCATGACGATGATCTCGCCCACGCCGGACGAGATATTCGGCCCCGGGCCATTCCTGGCTAGGCGCCCAGCTAGCCGGTGCGCGTCCGCTACGGCCAGCTCGACGGATGGGGAAGCCAGGGCGGCGGAGACACCCGCCCAACATCGACGGTCCAGGAGGCGGTCCGCGCCGTGGGAGGACTCTTCCAGTAGCGCGTCGGGGGAAGAGGAGTCGCGGGCACGAAGCGTGCCGTGGAACCTCCCCGAGCCATGGGTGCTGGCCCCAGCCGAGTGGATAACTCCGGGCGGAAGGCTGCCGGCGAGTACAAGAGCGCCTACGTACCCGGATCCACAAGAACAGGAGGTACCTGGATGAGGAGGACGACCAGAGATTCCGGGTACAGATTAGTATCCTGGGGAAGGTGTTCCTTCGCTCCACCCGGAAGTAGGTTGGGAATGTGACGACGGTCACGATGTGGCCGCCGCCACGAAATGTAAATAAAGGTGTAAATATTAGTATGTAAATAGTAGGTTAAGTTTCAGGTTAGGTAGATAGGGATTAGTATGTAAATAGTAGGTTAAGATTAGGGTTAAGGTTAGAAGAGATGTAAATATGAAGCACATACATAGGTTAAGATAAGGGAGGTAGGCGTTAGGGAAATCATAGGGCCGCGCCCACACCTCGGCCACACCGAGCCTGACGTCACGGGCAACATAACCCGCACCGTTGGCAACATCCTCCAGGAAGAGGAGGAAACAATGATGAAATGGTTGAAACACGAGATCCGCCAATCAGCGATCGGCAGAGAAGGCCGGAGAGCGCGACCTGGGCAGAGACCCGCGGCGCAGGCGCCGACAGAGCAGCGATTGCGAAAACGGAATTTGCATGGACCACCTGCCGCCCAGGAAAGAGATCGGGACAGAAAGCTCGCCATGCAGAAGAATGCATGGAATGCAGAACGGCGCGTGCCATCGATCGTGGCAGCGCAGCCGCAAAGGAATGGGCAGAATTAGGCCACGCGACGGCTGAGAAGAAAAACGATAGATTACTCGTAATTAGGCCAGCAGCGTAAAAAGTTCAAGTGCAAGAAACGATCAAGTGACGACCCCGCGATAAACCCACACATATATACATACCAGGGCACATATCTAGGACAACGAGGACCCCCCCACGACAAGGAACAACGAAGACACGAAAATTCTTTTGGACAATTGCAAAGATATATCGGGTGAGTCAACCGCGCCCGACGCATTTAAATATACCATAAATCCGGGGAAGGTGTGAACAATAGGAAACAGAAAAGACAAGGAAAGGAGTAGGAAATAAAACGGTGCATTTTACGAGCATAAGGAAGACTAGTACAGGCAAATTAACATGAAATAAAGAACAGCATGAACATACAACAAGTAATATTATTTTCTTCCTACTCCAATCGGCCCCTCACACCACACTGTGCACCCTCCTCCCCACCTCAGCTGCCGTTGGGTAATTCCAGGCGCGGATTTGGGCAGGACGGGGACAGGAGCGACACGTTGCTGGGTTAAAATCCGGACGTGGACGCGGGCGGCGGCTGTAGGACCCTTCCCAGCCGTCTTGCCTAGTCTCAGTATGCGCCGCAGGGACTAGCCCGGGCGCCGCCGCTGGCAAATTGCGAGTCAAAGGGGCATATTTAGGGGAGGGTGAAGGCCCGCCGTTGGAATACCACAGCGGAGCCGCCGGGCCGCGGCAGCTCGGGCACGCGGGCTGCTGGGTCACCCCGGGCCACGACTCCAGTCTCTAGAGGGGGAATCTGGCTGCTGGGAGACCCCGAGCCGGTAGTTTTCTGACCCGCCCAGCGTGGGCAACGTAATCTGGCAGTTGAGAGCCGAGAAAACCCACCCTCAAAATTCTCAAAACCTCGGCCTTTCCATTTCCTGGCGTTTTCAATTATATATTTAACGGAAAAGGGACTCTGGGCCGCTGAGTTCATATCTCGCGTAGTGCATCCTTACAACTTATGTACGCTGATGACGTT
>VNJN01003009.1:0-14016 GCA_008042485.1 Drosophila mayri | reverse complement strand
CTTCGGTGTGCTTTTATTATTGGTTTTTCGGTTAGTTTCGGCGAGTCTCTTGATAAGATTAGGCAAAATGGGACGAGGTCAAGATTTATCCCTAGATTTGCGAAAATCCATATTAAAATTACATTTGGAGAATCGTAGTTATCGCGAAATTGGTAGAATTATTGGCAAATCATCTTCCACAATACATAGTGTCATCAAAAAATACCTAAACACTGGCGAATTAGCTGCAAATCACGGGAATGCTGGAAGGCCCAAGATTCTAACACCACGCGAGGAACGTAAAGTTGTGTCTACAGTCTTGCAAAATCCAAGAACAACATCTACAACAATTCGGAAGAATGTAGAGGAAGCTACGCAAAAAAAAGTTTGCGCTCAAACCATCCGAAACTGCCTGCACAAGGCCGGTTTACATGGTAGAGTTGCTCGTCGAAAACCATATATTTCTGCTATCAACAAAAAAAAGCGTTTGGAGTTCGCAAAACTGCATATCAACCAGCCGGATTCGTTTTGGGAGAACGTAATTTTTAGTGACGAATCTAAATTTAACATTTTTGGACACGATGGACCTTCAAAAGTATGGAGGAAAGCAAATGAAGCCATGAAAGAGAAGAACTTGATTTCAACTGTTAAGCATGGTGGCGGCAATGTAATGGTTTGGGGGTGTATAGCTGCAGGTGGAGTCGGCCAAATGGTCTTCATTGATGAAAAAATGGACAAAAATATGTACAAGGACATTTTAATCCAAAATTTGATTCCCAGTGTGGAAAAACTTGGCCTCGATCCGAAGACTTTCGTGTTCCAGCAAGACAACGACCCGAAACATTCGTCATATTTGGTGCAAGAGTGGCTGATACATCACTGTAAACAGCTAAAACCACCACCGCAGTCACCGGATTTGAATCCCATAGAACACGTGTGGGATATTCTGGAGAGAAGAATAAGAAAGCATGTAATTTCTTCGAAGGAGTCCTTAAAAACGGCATTGATGACAGAATGGGACCAAATTGGGGCTACTGAGACCGGAAAATTAGTAAAAAGCATGGGTCGGCGCTTACAAGCTGTTATCGATGCTAAGGGAGGACCCACTAAGTACTAATATCATCCAAATATGTTTTTTTTTTTGTATATAAATGAAGTGTTCGAATAATTTTTGTGCGTTAAATAATGACTTTTTTTGTTTTTTTGAAGAAACCCCTTATGTTAATGTTAAAAATTTCTTCTTTTTTTGTTAAAATAGACTCTAAGAAAGTTGGTCTACACAATGAAATATAAAGTGTTTGTTTACGTTACGTTTTTGTTGAGTTATTAATGAATTAAGTTGAAAATCAGGGGTGTCCGAATAAATTGTGGGTTGACTGTATGTATATATGTATATCCTAGAGCTGGCATAAAAACAATCATGTATGTATGTATGTGTATGGTTATATATGTTTTTATCAAATTTGAGATTTGGCCACAATTTTTCCAGAATTTCGGTTTTAATTATTTGATTTAATTCTGCAAGGGTATACAAAATTCGGTGAGCCTAAGTTATCTTCCATTCTTGTATTTATATAAATTACTTAAAGGCAGAGATTAACTATCAGTAAATCATTTTGATATTAGGAAAAAGTTGTTCACGTAGAATATTAAATAAACATATTTTAATACTTTTATTTTACTACCTCGTTTTGGGTTCATACATACATACATATGTGAATTTCCCGTGCGCCTATTAAATTATTTTTAATTTATGTTTCCTTTATGCTACTATTAATCGTCATAAAATTTGATTTTTTATCTCATCCCGGTAAGAGCTGTTCTTGTATGATATAAATATATGCATGTATGTATATATATTTACATACATACATACATACATACATATACCTACATAGCGAAACAATCAGCTCACATTTGAAATTTATTTACGAGCCTTGGTTTTTGGTTCTCTTCCATTTCTCTCCGAGTCTCTTCTCGTTCTCTTCTTACATACTAATGCGTTTCAATTAGCCTCCGCGTTTTGCTGCATTTAGTTACAAAGTCAAAGTTCAGTTCAGTGTGTTTTTACAATGTACATACATAGTATGTATTTATGTAAAAATTTTACATGCATGTATTTCCTCGTTCGTAGATATTTACAGGGGAACATTTGGATCACACATGTTGATCTTGGCAAAGAACGACAGAGGGGGCCTAAGGCTGCAGTGCGTGTGTGAGTGGCAGCTGAGATAAGAGCCTTAAGGTTCCCTATTTCGTCCCCATTAGCAGACGCTTATTAAAGCCGCTGAAATCGACAATTTGAACCGTACGGGAGGCAAATCGCGAACAGAGAGCAACGGTGGAATAAAAACGTTTTGTCTGTAATTTATGCCTAATGAACTATTTCCGGCCAAGTGTCAATTAATGTATGTACATATGTATGCATATACATATGTACATATATATTCTGTTTTGGGGCAGCACAACGTGCCCGCACAAACGTTGTCACGATATTTTTTCTAAAAAAAACTTTGCCATCCATGCCCCGATACCCCACTCTTCAGCCATCAACTACCGCTGCAGTTCCGCTATGTGGCCTGATCTGCTGGTCGTCATTAGTTACTATGTACATAAATATTTATGTGCATACTTTAGCAATGCATTTCATAATTTCCATAATCAAATCAGATGGAAGATGTACATATGTATGTATGTTTGTTCATACATGCATGCATATTTATGTATAAAGGACCTGAGTTCCCTTCAGTACCGTTCAGACATGATTCCTGCAGGAATCATTTTGTGACTAGAACTTACTCACCGGTGAATAACCGCTGAATGTCCGGTATATGTATGTCCGGTTTTAAAAAAGGCTGCAGCGGTGAATACGGACTCCCGGAGGAACCACCGCGGAATCCGGCCTGAAATATGCAAGGAATTTCTCATGAATTTCGAAATAAATTCAACCCGGAATCAACAGGGGATTGATAGCTGAAATCACCGGGGAATTCAGGAAAGAATCCTAGAGGAGCCACAAAAGAAAATCCCTGGAATCCCAAATAAATTTGCTCCATTTTGTAATTAAATTTTATATATTTATTTAAGTAAAATTGTTGTAAGCATTATTTCAGTATTAACGCCAATTGTCACGGGTTTCCTCCGACTACTGAAGATCATTCCGGGATGGTTTGTTATCTGTAAATAAAATGTTAGATTCAAATTAAAAATTCCAGTTTGTGCACATTAATAAGTACACAGATACATACCAGTTTAAACTGAAAAGAAACTTCGCAAACCTAAACAGTCTAGGTTGAAGTCATCTCCATTCTTCATTCTGCAAAGGAATTTATTAATTGAGTAAAAATAACTTTACTTACCTTATAATATTTGAATTTATACGCAACTTGAACTACATAACACGCGAACACGTATGATCACAACAGAAGAAGAAAATGAAAACAGAATTAGGAGAAGGAGACAAAACGAAATGACTTCGAAAACAACAAAAAATACGTTGTCAAAACTTCGCGAGAGATCGGCGTTAGCCGAATGCAATTCGAATTTTGTTTACTGACTTCGTTTCGGACTTCTGTCCATAAAGCCCATACAATTTGTTTTTGTTTTTCGGACATGGCGCGAGGAAAATGCGGTGAAAGGAATTCTGGTACTGAAGGGTTGGTACATATGTACATATGTATGTATGTATGTAGATACAAACCTAATATGGTTGCATACCGTCAATTCAGGAAAATGCGAATAATGTAAATACATACATATGTACATATGTACATTCATAGCTAATTTGTTTGTCTGAATGAAACCTAGCTTTTTTAAAAAACTAAAAAAATTAAATACCTATGTATGTATACAAACATATAAGTACACATGTATGTATACATATGTTTTATCTATAATCTACAGTTTTAGAGTTACAGTTTTACATTCAAAGTTTGGTATCTTTATTTACATTTAACGATCTTCCCTATGGAAGCAATGTACATACTATGTACATATGTGATATAATCATCAAATTAAAACGAAGTGCTACATTTTGAGTGATAGAAATATGAATATGTATTCGGCTTACGCCACACGTATGGTGTCCCGTCAGAGCCAAAGCTTAGACTCGTCCGAGAATATGACAGTATTCCGAAAAGAAGAATCCTTGATCAAGTGCTCCTAACAGAGCTACAAACGAAGAACTTAAAAGCAACAGTCAATCACGCCGTTGGAAGCGTCATGGTGTGGGCCTGTACGTCGGCAGCAGGTGTTAGAAATCTAGAGTTTATTGAAACTACAATGGACAAAACTCATTACCTCAATATTTTGCAAACAAATTTGAAAGAAAGCGCAAAAATCTTGGGCATTAAAGATGTTATTCGCTTCTACCAGGATAATGACCCTAGGTATATGACAGCCATTGTCCAAACATGGGTTTACTGGAGCTGCCCACACGTCATGAAACCGCCAGCACAGTCTCCAGATGTGAACGTTATTGAAAATTTGTGGGCCATTTTGGACCCAAACCTACGGAAGCGCACCACTGAACTAAAAGAGGCATTGGTCGAGGAGTGGGCAAAAAAAACCCAGAAGTTACTCAAAAGTTTGTCGATTCCATATTAAAAAGGCTTAAAATGGTAATAGATAACAAAGGTGTCCATACCAAATACTTAGAATGAATTTGTAGTCCTAAAATCATTTTTATACTTGAAGTTTGTGCCTGGTTGAAATAAGCTGACCTTGTATTAAAAAATTAATTAAAATACGTTAATAAAAAATTATAATTTAAAATTATCAAATTATCCACTTGGTTCATCTTTTTAGGCGTTTAAAGTTTTGGATTGGGTCTTTTTGAAACAGTTAAGCCACTGTATGTATGTTTATATTTATGTTTGTGCATGTACATTGTACATGTATAGCTTTTTATACCTTGGCGGGATATTACCCTTCAGTACCGTTCATATATGATTCCTACAGGAATCATGTAAATTTGTACATGTATCTTTGTACCAGTTTAAAACAAGAAAGGAAGCTAACTTCGGCTCACCGAAGTTTATATACCCTTGCAGAATTAAAATAATAATTAACACCGAAATTCTGTAATAATAATTAGTGGCCAAATCTCGAACATGATGAAAATGGTTTAAAAATCGGCTAAGTTATGGGTTTTTTTTAAAATTTTTCTGATTGTTCCTATGGTAGCTATAGGATATAGTAGCCGATTTTAATGAAATTAATATTGAAATTTTGAAATAATATAATATGGCAAAATTTCAAGTTTGGAGAAAATATCTTAAAAACTGACAAAGTTATGGATTTTTCTTTTATTTTCCTGATTGTTCCTATGGAAGCTATAGGATATAGTAGGCCGATTTTCACGAAATTAAAATCGAAATTCAGGAATAATATAAAACGGCTAAATCTCAACTTTAACGAAGATATGTTGAACACTGACAAAGTTAAAATTTTTTTAAAAAAATTTTCCGATTGTTCCTATGGCAGCTATATGATATAGTCGTTCTATCCGGCCCGTTCCGACATATGTACGAGTGAGAGTATATAGAAGACTAACTGCAAAGTTTCGTTCAGATAGCTTTAAAACTGAGGGACTAGTTTGCGTAGAAACGGACAGACGGACATGGCTAGATCGATTCGGCTGTTGATCCTGATCAAGAATATACTTTATAGGGTCGGAGATGTCTCCTTCACTGCGTTGCAAACTTCTGACTAAAATTATAATACCGTGCAAGGGTATAATGAAAAGAAACTCCGCAAACCTAAGGAGTTTAGTATTCAAACAGTCTATGTTGAGGGGTTTTTCATGCTTTAGATAAATTCTGCAAAGGAATTTATCAATTCAGTAAAAATAACTTTATTTACCTTATAATATTTAAATTTATACGCAACTTTAACTACATAACACGCGAACACGTGTGATCACAAAAGAAAAAAAAAATATAAAAAAATTAGGAGGAACGAGACAAACCCGAATAACGTCGAAAACAACAAAAAACACAGAAGTTTGTATACCCTTGCAGAATTAAGTCAGTAAATTAAACCCGAAAATCGGGAATAATAATTAGTTGCCAAATCTCAAATTTTATGGAAATGCTTTGAAACACGGCTAAGTTATGGATTTTTTTATTTTCCTGATTGTTCCTATGGAAGCTATAGGATATAGTCGACCGATTTTCATGAAATTATAAGCGAAATTCTGAAATAATATGGCAAAAGATCAAATTTTGTTAAAATGTCTTGAAAGCTGACAAAGTTACAATTTTTTTCGAAAAATTTTCCGATCGTTCTTATGGCAGATATATTATATAGTCGTCCAATCCGTCCCGTTCCGACTTATGTAGGAGTGGGAGTATATAGAAGACTAACTGCAACTGATGTAACTGATGCGGGCATACATGCTTGTTTACATTATAAAAATTTCAATAAAAAATGAACAAGAAAATAAAAACTACTATTGCCATGGCAGTAAGGCAGTAGATAAGGATGGTTCTTAGCCTAATAAGAAGCGATCCAAGTATTGGGTGAGCCCATACCTGCGAGATCATTTAAAGTGCAATATTCTTCCTATGTACGTATTGTTTACATGTTTTTATATCAATAATAAACTCCCTCTCACCTTCTAATATCATGTCCTATCATAATCTAAAATAAACTTCACTTCTTCCCTCAGAATACGCCTATATTTGCCATATCTCTTCCAACACCATAAAATTAAAGTAATATTTTAAAACTTATTAAACAATTTAATATATATTATCAGACATCTCCGACCCCATAAAGTATATACATATATTCTTGATCAGGATCAACAGCCGAGTCGATCTAGCCATGTAAGTCTGTCCGTCCGTCTGTCCGATTAAACGCGACCTAGTCCCTCAGTTTTAAAGCTATCTGAAACTTTGCAGTTAGTCTTCTATATACTCTCACTTCTATATAGTCTCAAAAAAAAAAAAAAAAAATTATAACTACGTCAGTTTTTAATATATTTTAACCAAACTTAATATTTGGCCATCTAGTATTATTTCAGAATTTCGGTTTTAATTTCATGAAAATCGGCCAGCTTTATCCTATATCTGCCATAGGAACAATCAGGAAAATAAAAAAAAAACCCATGATGTAGCCGTGTTTCAAACCATTTTCTTCAAATTTGAGATTTTGCAACTAATTATTATTAAAGAATTTCGGTGTTAATTTTTTGTTAAAATTCTGCAAGGGTATATAAACTTCGGTGAGCCGAAGTTAGCTTCCTTTTTTGTTCTGCCTAAAGTTGTCTAGAACTTTTGAGGCACTAAAGAGCAAATAATAAAAAAATTGTAAAATATTACAAAAAAATTTTTAATATTTTTATTTAAGCAAATCAATAAAAATAAAGCTAAAAAATTAAATACATTTCTTTTAATCTTTTTCTATGAGAAAATTACGCGAAAATGGAGCCCCAAATCCAGCTGTTTTTGTTAACCAATTATGACCTTGAACTACTCAAAATGTATTACGCATTGAATATTAATCGGGACGCAGTACTGTATTATTTTAAGGTACCGGTTTTTCCCCTTACCAAAAGTCCAATTGGGGATCATTTCTATAGGGATGGTTAGACCCAAATTTTAAATGTGAACAACAAGCTAAGCCCGACTGGTTAGCTTACTAACCTAAGGTAGCGTTTTAATCAGGTAGCGATTGAAAATGACAATGATAGCCAACTGCTAATCTGCGCGAATTCTCAGCGAATGTTTAAGCCCTACGAAACTACCAGAGCGCGTATGATAACAACGAAAAAAGTAAAAACAAGCTGTACTCTGACTGAAGCTGAACAAATAGAAAGCACACAGCTGCACATTACGCCACAATTTTATTTGAAATGGGGCTGGGTCAAAATTTAAATATTCCCGCGCGGCAGCGCGAACCACAGAAATGTATTAGGTGACAACTTATTTTTCGCCCAAGTCCGATTGACTTCAATTCAATTCAGCCTCAGACTGAGACTCAATTTTGGCTTCGGGTATTCGGTCGTTATGCTTGAGTTGGCATACATATGTCCGATCATTTTCTTTATTCTCGGTTTCGATACCATGAATACTGTCTGTATCTACATACATACATTTGTACATATTGCCAAATGCAGCGGCACCCTGGATGTCTCAGTCGATTGATTCATCGGAAAAATGTTGGTTCAAATAGTTCTCAACATGGTCCGGATCGCTTCCCCGCGTCGCGATGTTTACACAACTACTGACGAACCCCCATCAAGGAATTCCCGACTTTTGATAGCGCTTATTATTTTTATGGCCTGATTCAGTTGATTTGGGTTGTTTTGTGAGCTGCCTTCAATTAGGGTTCATTTTCGGTCTTATCGAATGGGTAAGAGAACAAGCAAAATGCCAACAGTTACGCTCGGTTATACTGATACTTATGACCCCCCTTGCATTGCCTTTTGGGGTTTTGACCTGAGTCAATATTTATTTGTTTTCTGTATACAGCAAATACTTTATGTGAATTAGTGATTAATTCTGCTGATATATAGGCGAGCAGAGAGGAAGGAGAACTTCATATTTCCTAAGGCATACATATGTATGTATGTACGTACGGAATTCAATCAACGTCAATGAATAAACAGTTATTAATCTTATTAGTTTTCCAAAGTTTACAATCAATGCAGGAGTGGACATTTACATTTGTAAGCGTCGCACAGTAGCGCATCTTGAACAAAGAGTTGCCAAAATCAAAATGTCATAGGCGCAAAAACGATTTAAACTATACATAATCGGCTGAGAATTTGCGACGATTCGAAATCCACTGTCAAAACAATTTTCGGACCATTTCGGAAACACAAAAAATAGTTAAATTGTTCGATTTTAAGGTAATATTACACGAAAACTAGACAACCAATCGAAATGATTTGATTTTTAATAACAATTATAATACCCTTGCAGGGTATTATAATTGCAGTCAGAAGTTTGCAACGCAGTGAAGGAGACTTCTCCGACCCTATAAAGTATATATATTCTTGATCAGGATCAACAGCCGAATCGATCTAGCCATGTCCGTCTGTCCGTTTCTACGCAAACTAGTCCCTCAGTTTTAAAGCTATCTGAACGAAACTTTGCAGTTAGTCTTCTATATACTCTCACTCGTACATATGTCGGAACGGGCCGGATCGAACGACTATATCATATAGCTGCCATAGGAACAATCGGAAAATTTTTATAAAAAAATTTTAACTTTGTCAGTTTTCAACATATCTTCGTTAAAGTTGAGATTTAGCCGTTTTATATTATTCCTGAATTTTGGTTTTAGTTTCATGAAAATCGGCCGACTCTATCCTATAGCTTCCATAGGAACAATCAGGAAAAAAAATCATAACTTTGTCAGTTTTCAACATACTTTCATCAAAGTTGAGATTTAGACGTTTTATATTAATCCTGAATTTCGTTTTTAATTTCATGAAAATCGGCTCAGTTTTCAACATATTTTCATCAAAATTAAAATTTAGCCGTTTTATATTATTCCTGAATTTCGGTTTTAATTTCATGAAAATCGGCCGACTATATCCATATACATAGCTTCCATAGAAACAATCAGAAAAATAAAAAAAACCATAACTTAGCCGTGTTTCAAACCATTTTCATCAAATTTGAGACAAACTTCGGTAAGCCGAAGTAGCTTCCTTTATTGGTCAGCCTAAAGTAGTCTATAATTTCTTGAGCTGCCAAAAGGCACCGCCCACACTATATCTATCAGTTCGGCTTATTTATCCTGACCCAGAATCCGTTTAGAAAGTCTGCGTTGTGCTGCGAATCCATCTTTGGTAACAAAACTAGTGAAGCAACCCAGGTCAAAAAACACAACATTTGGGCACACTGGATGATGTATTACGGGATGAGCGGCGAAAAATACATACTTTCACTTGGAATATAGAGCTGAAAATTGTTATGCTGCTTTAGAAACCCCATATCAAAAAAAAAAAAAATAAATAAATAAAGACAAAAACCATACGTTAAAGCACGAAAATACAAGAATTTACATTTTTATGCCCTTCAGGGTATTATAATTTCAGCCAGAAGTTTGCAACGCAGTGAAGGAGACATCTCCGACCCTATAAATTCTATATGTATGTATTTTTGATCAGGATCAACAGACGAGTCGATCTAGCCATGTCCGTCTGTTCGTCCGTCTGTCTGATATTATTTCAGAATTTCGGTTTTAATTTCATGAAAATCTGTTAACTATGTCCTATATCTTCCATAGGAACAATCAGGAAAATAAAAAAATTAAAACTTTGCCGTGTTTCAAAGTATTTTCATCAAATTTGAGATTTGGCAACTAATTATTATTCCCGATTTTCAATATTAATTTTCTGACTTAATTCTGCAAGGGTATACAAACTCCTTTCTTGTTTGAGTTTAAATCTGAATTTTTGAAATGAAGAAATCAACTACTTATGATCGATTTATTAATTATTAAAATTGCGTAATATTTTTAATAATATATAATTTATATAATTTAAACCGATAAAAGCGCTTTCCTCGTTGATAATCTAGCTAAATTGGGAATTGGGAATAAAAATAAATAAAACTACCACCAGCCAAAAGGCAGGGGAAGATTAAATGAAATAATTGTCTCTTCCAAGTGAACGGTCGTGTTTTTTTCTTGCGCTCTCGTTTATTTAAAAACTCCACCTTAAAACCACCGGGGTTTTCTTAAAACTTCTACTTTGTGTTCTATTTAGCTCCCGTTCACTTCGCGTGTGCATGCAGCTTTATTAATCTATTCTTAATCTCTTTATTTTTCAATAATTAATTGTGCTGCCTGTGTTTGCTTTTTCTATTCTTTTTGTGTTTCCTCTTTTCACCTCTCCCGTTTAGCAGTTGTTGCTCTGTCGCGACAGTTAAACGTTTTCGAAGCTTCGCTTACTCTCACAGTCCCCCGCTCTTTAGCGCTTCAACTCTCTCGGTGCAGCTGCACTTTTCCTCTCACACCTTTCGCCCTATTTTCTATTGCTACAAGTACAGTGGTAAGTCTTTAATACGGTCTTCCGATATCGTCTGCTTCTCCAAATCCTGCAGGAAGGTAATTTTGTCAAGTGATCTTACCATCGGCTGCGGGCTGTGCGACAACATTCTGCACGCAAAATGCGGCAAACCAAGGGCAGTTTTAAGGAGCTGTTATCGTGTTTCAATAAAACTCATAACAGCTTCCTAGCGCTTGAGAAACAATTTAATAGCCTTACGCTACTAAATGAGTCTCCAAGGCGCAAAAAAACTGCAACTGGAGTGCAGAATTGCGACGGATCCCAACAACCCGCGGCGGGCTCTCAACAGCAGCCGCCCTTGACTCAGCCTTCGACTTCAGAATTAAATCCCAGAATTCTGAGGTCAAGTGTTAGGAAAGATTCGGTTCCTGAAGGTGCTGTGGGACTAAACGTTCCACCGCAAATTTCAATTTCGTCTCCTATGGGAGCACAAATTTTGACCCCCCATAGCCCCGTAAATATATCCCCCCAGGAATTACCGGCCAATATGGGCACTACAGGCACTCAGTCTGTTTCACCTCAAGCCCTCATAGCTGTCCCACCTACGAAACAGATATTTGTTTCGCGGCTCTCCCCTGGCCAAACATCTGAAGATGTTAATGCCTTTATACGAGGCAAAGTTAGAGCCGAAAATTTAAATTTAAAGGTGGAAAAATTCAAATTTTCTTACGCTAGGGATATTTCATCTTTCAAAATAAATATCCCAAACGAATTTTTCGGCACGTTACGCTCTACCAAATTCTGGCCTGAGTATGTTGTAGTTAAAGAATACGAAGCTAAGAAAAAGAAACGGCCTGTTGGGATACCTCTTCCTAAGCCCGATCTGACCACTATGCCCTCTACACCCACTGACTCTGTCAAAAAAAAACTAAATACTTCCCTATTAATCTCCTATCAGAATGTGGGAGGCTTGCGTAGTAAGCTACCTAAATTGTATTCTGATAGTTTTGCATTCGCCTCCCATGTTATTGTGTTCACAGAAACCTGGTTAAAGCCGGAGCTCCGAAGTATTCCCAACTGCGTTCACGATTTATCGGCTAGATCGGCCTGTCAGGCGCGGGGGTGGGGTCTTCATAGCAGTCAACTCCACTCTCACGTCTGAATTAGTAACTTTCGAGGAAAACAACGAAGTTGAATTTCTTTGTGTGAAGCTATCATTTAATGGTCGCTTTGTTTTTATTACATTTTCCTACATTCCCCCACTGTCGGAACTGCCTATTTATTGGAACCACCTTTCCGCCATTCGGATGGTTTCCAATATGCTTTCTGATAGAGATCATTTAGTAGTCTTGAGAGATTTCAATATCCCTGGGGCTATTTGGTCCATAAATAGCTCCTCTAACACACTTCAATCCTCAACGCAACATGAATTTATTGCTGGCTTGCTCGACATTTCGCTGTTTCAAGTCAAACATGTACGAAATTCTTTAGAGCGCTTGCTTGATATTTGTTTCGTCTCTGATCCGGCCAGTGTCAGTTTAGCGAGGGTGGCGCCTCTGACGCAACCTGAAGATCCCTATCATCCTACTTTCGATGAGACACTCGATATCTGATAGACCAGCCAAAAGAGTTTACTGCTTTCGCAAGTCTGATTTCGACCGGCTGAATAATCTTATTTCTGAGTTTAACTGGTCTGATTTATACATGTGCACTGACATGGCTGATGCCGTAGACATTTTTTACAATGCGATGAATTCATTCTTCTCGGACTGTGTCCCGTTATATTATCCCTCAATCTCAAATAAACCACCTTGGTTTACTTAAGAATTGAGTCGCTTAAAAAATGTAAAGTCAAGGCTGTACACGAAGTTTAGAAAAACCGGTTCTTGTTCTGACCTCTCTAATTATTTATTGGCTCGGTCAAACTTCACCGTACTGAAAGCACAGTGCTACAAAAATTATTTGACTCGTTGCGGGGTCCAATTTTCCCAGGATTCTAAACAGTTCTATAATTTTGTTAATACTAAACGTAAGGCGGTAACTCATCCTTCATCACTTTCGTTTGCAAACGCAACTGTGAAGGGCGATCAGGCAATTGCCGATCTTTTGCGCAATTTTTTCAAACAACATACTCTACTTCCACTGACCTAAATCAGACTTATTCTTATAACTTGCCCAGTTCGAACCTAATTTTCTGTCCATGTTTAAATGAAAGCTCTCTCCTTTTAGATCTTTATCGTGTAAAGCCAGTTTATTTGCCAGGTCCCGACGGAATACCGGGCTGTGTGCTTAGGAATTGTGCTGATGCCCTGTGCTCGCCCCTTCTGAAATTGTTTACCTTATCCTTAGAAACCTCTAACTTTCCCCTTATTTGGAAGGAGTCATTCATTATTCCTCTCCACAAATAAGGTAACAAATCGGAGGCCAACAACTATAGAGGCATCTCCTAGCTTTCGGGCATCCCTAAACTTTTCGAAAACATAATCGCTCCACATTTGCAGCACCTTGGTAGATCGGTAATTTCTCCATGTCAACATGGATTTGTAAAGCGAAGATCAACAACTACAAACCTTTTGGAGCTCACTTCCTTCATTATAAAGGGCTTCCAGAATAAAAAACAGTAAAGCATTTGATTCCGTTAATCATTCCCTTCTCCTCAGAAAACTCGACTTAATGTGTTTTCCAATTGATCTTCTTAGGCGGATCTCTAGTTATCTGACAGGCAGGACGCAAATGGTCATTTTTAAAACAATATATCTAATGTACTCCGAGTCACCTTAGGTGTCCCGCAAGGGAGCCACCTGGGTGCTTTGTTGTTTACATTATTTATTTATTTATTTTTTTTTTTCGCGCGAAACGCGTACTAGAAAGACGCGAGAGAAGGAAAAAATAGAAAAGGACGAGGAAAAATTAGGATACACTACTGGCTAGTACTACAAGCAATACAGTTTTTAATTTTTGAAGGCTTTCAATGCCTTCAATACTACTAAAGAGACGATTGTAATCCGTACATAAAACCCTAAAGGGTTCATGCACTTCAAACTCACGCCTACAGTGGTGAACTACTA
>VNJN01002989.1:4117-33554 GCA_008042485.1 Drosophila mayri | reverse complement strand
CATTCGTGAGACACTCAGCAAACCTCTCTGAATATAGGCGCGTGGTGGAGGAGACTCGTAACACAATTAACATGTTCCCCCAGTCGCACATGCAGAAACTTTTGAACGTAGATGTCGCTCACCTGCATGACCTGCTCGAATCGCTGAGCATCCATCATAGGGTAGCTAGGAGTTTAGACTTCTTGGGGACGGCGTTAAAGGTAGTGGCGGAACCGCCAGACGCGGAGGATTATGCAAAAATTAAACTTACCGAATTTCAACCCATCAATGCAAACAATAGACAGGTCAATGTTAACAACAAAATACAAGAACAAATCAATAGTATCACCGCCACTGTCAATCAAATTCTAAGGTCGGCTAAAAACTCCCAAATTGACTCGGGACACCTACATGAGATGTTATTGTCTCGTAATAGAATGATCGCAATGTAGCTGCAGAATTTAGCAGACTGGAGGATTGCAATGAAGAAATTCACACAGTCAAGAATTGCTCCATAACAACGGGAGCCACTTTCAGCCGACTGGCGCAGAGGAGATCCTGCGCCCAAGAACTTAACGCTGGAGGTATTGCACATTGCGACATCCAACATAGCGACCTGCATCCGGTCACCTTCGTCGACAAAGGTATCATCATCATCAACGAACGCCCGGAGCATATAAAAAGATTCGGTAAGGATATAAACGACTATCGCTCACAGCAGATAGTGCTAGTAGCTGGAGCAATTTGCTGCGCGTTGATTTGCGTCGGCCTAACTTATCGGCGAGTCACCCAGGCCCGGAAATCCACGGCCCAACTAAGGGAGGTGATCGCCCAAATAGGGTCGGCCGAGGGCGGCCCTATTCCTGAGGGGGGAGTAGTTAACTAAGCCAACTGGGCGACGGCAATGACCGATCGCCCAAAAGCTCGATCCGGCCAAACTGCTGACATAGCGTCTGGCCGGAAGCTCGTGCATAGCCGGCAAGCTCTGCCAATTGCAGAGGCCGCTATGAATCGCCTCATTGTTAGCTTTTAAGTTTAGTTCATAATTGGCATTCAATAAATCCAGAGCACAAGCTCTTGTAAATGAATCTCTGACTTATTGTCGTTAACTTGTTTATTCATTATCATACCGACTGAGTCTCTAGGCCAGCGGTATTAAAGGGATGTCAACCTTCCATCGTAATCTTCCTATCTCAACATAGGACAGACCAGGCCAACCGGCCACATCCGGATATCCCAGTACCAGCCAACCGGCAGTGCATCGGTATTCGTCATCAGCCATCTGGCTAACACCTATTGGAGACAGCGGCGAGGGAGTTCACATAGTTCTCCCCCATCCCCCCATTTCCATTAATTTGTACATATATGTATATAGGTAATATGCTCTATTAACAAAGATTAAATGCGATTCACTTTGTTAAGAGTTATTTGCACTTCACAGTTTTGTGTTTTCACAGCGCGAAATGCACAAAAGTCAAAACGGCCGGCTATGCGCTTTATTTGCACATCTGTATTTATGTATGTATGTATGTTCGTGTGTTTGTGACCGAATTCCCGCAAGCGACAGCGAACATAGAGAACAAAAGTTGCAGACTCCGATAAACTACTATCACGTCGGGGTTACCAAATGTTTATGGGTAAGACAACAAACATGCCACCCTTGTAATTAAATAATAACGCACGAATAGGTTTTATTAGGTATAGCGTTTATTTGGAGCGGCCAACGGAATGTCCAAACTCGGCTCACTGATTCTCATATATATATGCATGCTCAACAGCTGCTGAATAGATAAGCGACAGAGTTGTGGTAGAAGAAAGATAAGCAAAGAGCGCTGCAGGTGTCTTCGTACACCTATGCGCGCATGAAGCTCGACGGTGCATCATTGCGCATCGAGGGCATTGCAGGCAACCCGTTCTCAGTAAGAGTCAGTAAGAGTTCTACCTCAGCCGAATAACTTTTTCATTCATGCACCAAACACCATCGCTGTGTTTTCATGCCCTTAACTCAACCAACCAAACCTCATACAGCCAACCAACCAAACCTCATCCAAAACCAATCAAACCGTCTACCTAGTTCCAAATGCCAGTTGCGACAACCACAGTTAATAGTTTATCGGCCAGGCACCTAAGCCTCAATACAAAACAGAATTCAACTTCGTTTTTTCCCGAAAGTTACTAATTCTTGCGCGAGAGTGGAGTTGACCGCTATGAGGACCCCACCCCAGCGCTTGGCCGATCTAGCCGATAAATCTTGAATCGGGAAAACTTCGGAGCTAAGAATCTCCGGCTTTAACCAGGTTTCTGTAAACACAATAACGTTGGAGGCGAATGCAAAACTATCAGAATACAATTGAGGCAGCTTACTACGCAAGCCTCTCGTATTCTGATAGGAGATTAACAGAGAAGTATTTATTATTTTTGGACAGAGTTTGAGGATGTAGAGGGCACAGTGGTCGGATCGGGCTTAGGAAGTGTTATCCCAACAGGCCGTTTCTTTTTCTTAGCTTCATATTCTTTGACGACAGCATACTCAGGCAAGAATTTGGTTGAGCATATCGTACCAAAGAATTCATTTGGGACATTTATTTTCATGGATGAAATATCCCTAGCGTAAGAAAATTTGAATTTTTCCACCTTTAATTGTAAAATTTCAGCTCTGACTTTGCCTCGTATAAAGGCAATAACATCTTTAGATGTTTGACAAGGGGAGAGCCGCGAAAGAAATATATCGGCCGGTAGTTCCTACGGGATAAATTAACGGGGGTATGGGGAGTCGAAATTTGTGATCCCATAGGAGGCGAAAATGAAATGGTGGAACATTTAGTCCCACCTCACCTTCGGATACTGGTTCTTTACTAACACTTAACCTCAGAATTCTGGAATTTAATTCAGAGGTCGAGAGCTGTGTCAAAGGCGGCTGCTGTTGAGAGCCCGCCACAGGTTGTTGGGTCCGTCGCAATGCTGCTTTAGTTGCAGTTTTTTTGCGCCTTGGAGACTCATGCCAATCAGACCTACAATCAGATCCCGATAACTTCCAAGCATGGTGTCGTGCTAACGATTTACATCTCAACAGCTTTAAATGCAAGCTGATGACGATTGCTCTTTGAAAAGAATTACTATTCTTGATGATTTTGGTGTCCGCCTGGATCCTAAACTTTCGTTCTTTGAACATATTTTCCGTATGGTTAACAAAGCCAGATGCATGTTGGGATTCATTAAGAGGAGGTCGAAGGAATTCGATTCTCTTTATGTAACGAAGACTCTCTTTTTTTTTGCAGACCTGATCTCTAGATCTCTAGAAGCCACGGCGCGAGATGCTCAGACGAAATAAAAATGTTCCCTTAATTTGAATTAATGAATACCATATAAGTAAACAATATACAATATGTATTTATTTAATTATTTCTGTACTACTCACGTATGGTCCACCTTAATTTTGTTTTACCCTTATGGGCCCGAGAGCTGAGCTAGCATATTGTGCCATTCTGGGCCGTGGCTTTGTCTTATTGGTAAACAAAAATCGTACGACTATTGCAAATTGTGCATGGTCAGCGGTCTGCCACGGGCATCCGGTCATGCATAAGCTTTTTAGGTTTGATTTATATTCAGTAAAACATAGATCGCTGAAACAAACTCCGACTCTGCCGTTATACTTATTATTTGACAAATTGGTTATTGTGCCTGAATTGCCGTAGCAACGGTACTATCTCCGTAGTATCTTCCATCATAAACTTCGTAAGGAGGAAGAAAGTCGAGGCGACCACCCGACTCTACCATAGCTACTAGCCGTGGTAGTTACCCCGGCCCAATCGTGACGGCACCAACAGCGGCGAAGGACCACATCTAATGAATAATTTATATACTTTTGCACAGAATTTACTCTGCTGTTCTTCGTGGGAAACGTGTCGGAATGTCTTTCAGCTACCACGCCTTAACCAAATAAATTCGCTGAACGGGTCCTGGAAATACCTGCGCTACCTGGGAATCAATGTTGTTTTACATGAGTGATTAATGTGGCCTTAAGTTGTCTTACACGTGTGGCTTCTGTACATCCGTCGATGTGGATGTGGAGCCTAAAAGCTAACTGTACCTGATGCCTTTCGTGGGACTTTGGTTATCGCTTAACTTTCCCTAATTCTACTTATCCTAACTTATGCCTAACTTAATGCTAACTATTAACATTATATATATGTTTGTGGGGGGACGTCCGTTCCCTCACACTGTATCCCTACAACGGGGATGAAGGCGGATGCGAACGTGGGCGCCGTGGCCGGACACTTGTATACGGTATGGTGGCCGTGTGTTCCAGCAGATACTGGCGGTTGCGGCCCTGTGCCAGCTCGAGCTGATCCCGTACCATCTCACGGAAGGCGGCGGGCAGTCCTAGACTTTCCATCCGACGGATATGGGTACGTGAGCGTCGGGGTCGTCTACCGGCTCCGGCTCCGGCTCCTGCCCCGCCACCGGTTCGTCCTCGGCTCCTCCTCCAGTTAGGCCCTACGGCGCGCCTCGCTGCTGTGATCTGGCGGCTCATCGGCCGGCAGGGCGTGCGATCGCTGGGTTGTGGCTCTGGCTGGTATGTGGCTAACAGCCTGCTGGGCCCTCCGGCGAGGATGACGGCCTAGTCGTCGGGCGGCGGCCAGTTCAATAGGAGTGAGCGAATTTCGGCTACTGCGTTACACTTCTTCAACTTGCGGTGCCTTCACAGGCTTGCTTTTAAATGTGCTTTCCTGTGTGGTGTTGCCCAACCTCGAGAGTTCATAGAGTTGTGACTGCTATCATTTTGGCCTTTCCGGGGCTGATTGATCTTCGTTTTTGCAACGAAATCAATTGGCGGGTTTTCGCTCGGAATTTGAGTGGCCAGGCCCGCTTGATCTCGCGAGTGCTCGAGTGCAGTGGCCATCATGGCCATCTTGACCGAGTGTCTTCTTGGCGTGTTCGTAGTGGTCGTCGGCGTCATCTGTTTCGCCGTGTCGGTGATTCGGCTTTAGGCTGCTAGCTTGGCAGCGAAGCCTTCGGCAGCATTTGATTATGTATGCCGGCGTACGATTAGAACGAGAGCGCCTAGTGCTGGCCAACATTCTCATCTCCAAAGTTTATAATGCCAGCCTTGCTTGGCGGTGGCACATTCTACGTTGTCCCGCGCAACTTTCAATATGTCGTGTAGTTGCCGGTTCCGTTCTTGAGGCGGGGTCAGATGGGGAGGTGGGTTAGGTACATAGGGATATGGTCCTGCAAGACAAAAAGGTCCGGAAAACTTCAGCAAAATGTGAGTAGATGATCTTGAGTATTCTGCGGATCGTCACTAAGATATCGCGCAATGTCGGTTTTGACTTTGCGGTTTGCCCTTTCGGTAGGGTTCTGGCAAGGTGTGTATAGTGCTGAGAACTAGAGATTCATACACAGTGCTTTACAGAATCCCTGAAACGCTCTAATTGTAAACTGAGTCGCATTGCCACAAACCAAAGTTTACGGGATTCCGATACGGCTGACTAAGCGTTCACGGAATGCTCCTTCCAGGTATGGAGGGCTAGCCGTCTCGGTACGTGTGTATGCAACCGACGCGTATGCTAGCCGCTTTATGTTATTTTCAAGGGTCAGTGCTATCTTACATGGTCTGGCTGCTGTGGCCAATGTTATTGACATGAGTAGCTGCCAATGTTAAGTACATGGATAGCTACTGTGGCCAATGTTGACTACAGGATTGGCAAAGGGATTTCCGGCACGGGTACAAGTCGCGGTGACTTTGGAGCATATACAGGTGTCCTCCTTGGGACTTTCCTTATCGTTTACTCCCTACTTGTCCCTTCCTATCCTAGCTGATACTATTTTTTACATAACTTAATATTAAATATATATACAGATCATGTACATAGTCTGGTGGGGGAGCTTTTGCTCCCTCACAACACCCAAACGAGTCAATTGGGTTCAAAACCAAAGCAGGTGTGTTAACGGTTTCACCAGTGACCACAAGGCAAAGGATTGCCAAGGCTGTTCGTGTTTTAAATATAAACAAGAAAGGAAGCTAACTTCGGCTCACCGAAGTTTTTATACCCTTGCAGGATTTAATCAAAAAATTAAAAACGAAATCCTGGAATAATAATTTGGGCGAGCCTGTCTGGCTATTTATGCAGATAACACGGTAATACTGGCTAGATCTAATTGGGTATATATTTCTACGGATGGCCTCCAGATGCTCCTTAAAGAATTTGAGAACTGGGCTTGTCAATGAAATGTGGCTATCAACGTAGAAAAATGTGTGGTAGTTAATTATTCGCTCAGGAGGGACACTAGCCAGGAGTGTTCATTTATAGAGAATTACTGCCACAACGGACTGAGCACTGCTATCTTGGTCTTGTGTTGGACAAAAGACTAACATTTTCCTCACATGTAAAACAAACCTGTGCCAAGCTATACAACACCTCAAAAAGTTAGTAGGCTTAGTTGGCTAACGGGTCCAAAGTCGAAACTAAGCATGAGATTAGACTTTATTAATTTCTCCTTGCACCTATATGGAGTTATGCGGTCATGATATATGGTACGTATACAAGTTCTTCAATCAAAAATCCTGAGAGGAATTACCAATGCTGATTGGTTTATCAGGAATGCCGACATACGTAAAGAGCTAAAAATACCTGCAGTTGGGGATACAATAAATTTTCTCGCTGCTAAACATCGTACTAGACTGCAAAACCACCATAACCTGCTGTCCAGACAACTGTCAGTTACAAGCAGAAGACGCCGACTACGAAAAGTCACAACTGGGGAGCTGTCTACCCGACTGAATGTAAAATAATAATTTTTAGTTAATCGATCACTACTTAGTTGCTAGATTGCTTTTAGGGTAATAGATAAGTAGTATTATAAGAGTAAACAGTAATCTTACATATAATCAATAAATAAGTTAAAAAACAAAACAAAAATCTTACATTCGTAAGTAATTGTTCCTATACAAGCTGCTTTTATGATATTTTCAATCGTTCAGCCACTCGGACGTCCCCAACTTTTGTAAACAAATTAACATATAAATATTTTGTTCAAGGGCAGCGATGTCCTTACAACTTAGGGGTATTCAAAATAAATGGTAGACGATTCTCAGACATAAAAAATTTCATACAAATTAGTGAAGCCGTTTAGGCTTCTTAGCTCTTTACAAAAAAACAAAGTTGTAAAACATTCAATTAATTTTTACAATTTCTTCCTATTAAAATTTAATCCTTTGCTTATCTCTTTTGTTATTTTTTTTATTATTCTTGCACGTACTTTTACCCGTCTTAGACCGCATTAAAGTTTTAGTCAGAAGTTTGCAGAAAGTACTACATCTACATTTAAGATCACATTAAAGCTCATCGTCAGCACCTGTATAGGACATTTATGTATGTAAACCTCCTCTGAGATATGATAAATCGAACGACAATGACACTTTTGAACAACTACTACAGTCAAAATATTAAGAAAAGTGTAAATGTTGATCTGTAAATATATAACGTAATTCGAGAGCTTACTAAAGCTTACTTTAGTTGTTTTTCAATACATTTCCAAAACTCTAAAAACTCTAAAAAAATTTTACTCAGATCTCACCTCTTAAATATTTTTTTATTTGGATCGATTCTCCAAGAGTACTTAAACCAACTTTGGCCAGTTGACACTAACTTTCTTTCTTGTTTGAATCTAAAGTTACTTGCTACAGTATACTACATGTTTCACCTATAAAATTCTTTTAAGTGTAGGAATCTATTTACCAAATAAGGTTTTGTTTTAATTTTTTATAGGATAATTAGGACCCACCTTTGGCGTCATTAGACCAAGTCGAAGTCCGGTCATTAAATGCGCCACGTGCTGTTTGCGGTTTTCCGGATCCCGATCAATCCACTTAACACACAATTTCCAAACGTAGTCCTCCTCGCGGGTATTAAGTTCATCGTCACTAATTATGCTGTAGAAGTCTTTTACGTTCATATCCATTATGTCCGTATTACGAGCTGCCACTTCTGTGAAGTACCGTAGAGTGTAGTTGCGTGCCTTTTGGTACAAATCCTCTAGAAACCGAAACCTGTCTTGATGTAAATTAAAATCTGATTTTAATATTACCAATTGCTACTTACCGTGCGAATCCCATAATGCTGACACAGTTCTCTGGTGTAAGGGTATGGCTGAGATAGTCCTTACACTGTTTAACCAAACCCACCATACCCACATAATCCGCACAGATTAACAGTTCATGCACATTTTCGTCGTTGATATTTGTCTGTCGTAGGTAAGCATACTGAATTACACCATTCATAATGCTGGCGCTTATGCCTGGGATGTGGATGACGCGGTTTTCCTCTTTTCCAGCTCCCGCAGTTCCACATACGCCATTGTTGGCATTGAATCCCGTAAACTGTGCGCTAGCGAGAAAATGTGGAAGAGGATGCCCTGCAGTGGCAAACTTTTCAGTTTGATTAGGACTCACCGAAAGTAAGAGCTGCAGGAACACATGATAGCACGGTGAACATTGAAGGTCTGCCCTTCCACTGAAATTTGAGCGTCGCACAATAGATTTGCCTCTCGAAGCTCATTTAGTGTATTTAACGCATGGTCACTAACGGTAGGTGCAAGTGATTTTGGCGACACCTTGACATTGGTGTGAAAACCAACGCCAAGAAGCTCGTCGGTTGGATTACTTCCTTCTGCATCTAGCTCCATTGTGTCAAGCGATGGAACTAGGGTAAGCGGGAGTGAAAGGCCTTCGCCGTGCAGGTGGTTTTCATTTTGATGGTGATTCATTGCGAGAATGCGCCAATTGTTTCCTAGGGTACTGGACCTTGGATAAAAAGGCAACGTGCTAATATTAAAAATGAGAGCAATGACAAAACAGTTACCCAGGAAATCACGTTTTTTTTTATTTGAATCTATTAATGTGGACGAGAAAGATCTTCGTATTCAACTGTAGAATTAGAAATTATGTTAGATAATTAATCAACAATAACGGGACTGTTTATGTAACGAATGAAAGAAACCTTAATTCTGAACTAAATTCCATAGCTCACTTAGTCAATTACTGAAAATTTAATTTTGTACCAGAAACATTAAATTTGTGACTCAAGTGGGTCGTTTTCGGAACCACCTGGATTGAGATGGGAAGCAAAATCAAGGCGGCAACGCCAGCTAGTGGCGTCGAAATCCTTTGGGCAACTCTAAAAATCGTTGAAACTGCAGGGCTGGTGAAAAAAGGTGATAATATTGTAACCGACGGAGGTATCCCAAGATTGGCATCTGTACCTGACCCAGCGCCGCATTTTTTTGGGTAGCAGCATGCAACGTGGAAACCTTATCAACGTTGACTGGCTGCAAACTCGCGGGTGTGGAGACATCACTGTTTTTGGGCCGTGTTTACTAATGGTTCAGTTGCAGCATTATCACTAGAGCCGGCAGCTCAACCTTATATCTGATTTAATCGCAGCTCATGCACGTGTAGTTCAATTTGGAATAATTTCGGAAGCGTTCAACGATATGCCCAAAATCGGCCAGGGTGAGCGATATTGTTACAGAGCAAACAGTAAACAGGTACCCATAGGTTGTTGTATTTTTTATTAAAAAATAAAATTAGGCACATTAATGGTGAAAATAATTGTAGCGTAAAACGTTCAAGAATGTCTGATTACGGAGATCTAAGCTGCTGGGGAACGCTTTAGGTTTAGACTCTAGCTCGTCAGCTGGTGGTGGTCTTTCTTATCCAAATCTCGGTCGCGGACTACACATTATTATTAAAAAGGACAGAATAGAGCGTTCTCGAACAATAAAAGTTAAAATTAATAGAATAACAAACAAAATTCACTGAAAAAAGCAGGAAAAACACGGAGGCTTAGAGAGTAGACAGAAGAACAGATAGAAACTATGCTCACACTACCTATGATTACCTGCCACAAGAGCATGGCTCTGGTGATCTCTTTCAAAGCTTTACAAGAAAAGAAATATTATTTCTGTTGGAACAAAGGACCCTCGTGTTTTCTTACCTATTATATTATTGGATCGAAAGTGAATGGAATGTTAAGTTGTTTGGGGGAACAGTTTGTCAACGAGGTCCAGACTTAAACGTTAAAGCCAACATAGCTGACAGAAGACCTCAGCAGATATTAGGCATGATAAAGATTGAGGTAGAATACGACTACCTCATAAAAGCGATAGAATTGTGAATTGTTCGTTATGGCGGAGTATATACATAGGCATTTTTGGATTCCTAAAAGATTGCGAGTAGCTGAGCCGAAGGTTAAAGATCGAGTCCAGACAGCATGAAGAGAAAACAAACTAAAATATGCTTACTGGCAGGTGGCGTAGACGTTTAGTCTGGGAGAAAACAGCTTTCACGGTGCCTCTTACCAGTTTACTGTTATGCCCTTGGGCAGTGTAATGCCTCGAGAAGGATGTCACGTTATATGGACAAAGTGGTGCCGTCTCACATTGAAGCGCAGTGTTCATATTGTAAGAATGTCTCAATGACCATGATAATCCTCAGCGGCCCAATATTTCCCTGAGAGAATTTATAAAAATGTGAGACGCCAGAACATAAGGGCCAATAATTACGTCGGGGTTTTAGAGGTTTAAAAAATGCGACGATGAGGGGAAAGCGAAATCCTCACGACAATTTCAGCTGCCAGCGCCTGGAATTCCTCCAACAGCGGGGCTTTACTACGCCCTCCCCGGACCCATGCCCGGACCAGCCACCTGACCGGGAGTTGAGTAGCGGTGGTTGCGGGACTATGACGGAAGACGGGGAAATAAAGCGACGAAGGTTAATATTTTATTTGCTGGAAGATAAGCATCGGCATCGAGTACATGCAATTCCGGAGCAGAGGTCCCAGAACGGAGCCCTGCGGGACACCGGCAGAGACTTTGTATGCTCTAGAACCCAAATCGTTTCCAGCAAGGGCACTCTGTTGCTGAAATAGCTGTGCGCTATCTTCAGCAGGTATCCCGGAACATTGAAGCTCCTCCCAGTCTCACGTATCGGCATTGAATAGGATGGCTACTTCCGTCAACAGCAGAAAGGGTCAGTTTCGTCGCTCTGTTAGGGATCACGTACGGCCGCGATGCCTTCTTGTTTGAGTTTACTTCAGGCCTGAAGGACCTTCGCTTCCGTGACCCAGTTACATAGCCTGAAATTTTTAATTAGTTTATTAAATGAAAAACAGAAGTAGTGGTGGCAAGAATAATTTGTGGGGCCAAAAAAAAAAAGAGACGAAAAATTGTGGACTTGTTCGATCAATTTGCGAGTGCTCTTTATTTCACAATTTAGCTCTTATAGACTGGCTCAACGAAGGTTGGCGAAGACGGGGGTGTTTGTACGGAGGCTTAGATGCCTGGCAGATAGTGCATAAACTATTGGTTTTGGTTGTCGCAACTAGCACTTGGAACTAGGTGGAAAGTTTGGTTGGTGGGTGAAAGCATGAGGGTCTGAAGGCACGGCGACAGCCTCTGACGCATGAATAAAAGCTCGCTGTTGAGGTAGAACTTTACTAATTTTATTAATGAAACCTATGAGTATATATAAGTACAAAAATGCTTAACAGAATTATCATATAACAAATAATGTGCCTTATTGCAAGCTATAAGTGAACTGAGACCATTGCCCCATTTTATTTTCCTCCTATCCGCAGACTATGCTTTTTCGCTTTACCTGGAATTTGATACTTTATTTACGATAAATGCATGTTGCTGCGACTGAAGAGTTATGACATACTACTTATTGTGATTATGGCTCCTTCCCCAACACCGAATAGCCGTAAAACGGGCTTGTCCAGTACCATATGTCTTGAGCTTATATAATCTCAAGGATTCAGATGGGTCTCTTCTCCTGACTATGAGTTTAAACTGCCTTTCCGCTTTAATAAGCATCACTTGTGGTGTACAACTCTTCTTGAATTGTCGGTCCTACCATCAATATGTCACTCAAGGCCACCTGAGACGATGTTTTGGATGAGGCATCGAAAACGTCAACTTTGTTGACGTGCTGTGGGGCCTTAACACACAATGATGGGGAATGGCATGATGTGGAGTGGTAGGAATTTTGTTATCTGTAGGCGACATATGAACTAAGGCGATATAGTCTTCCATAAAATCCAAGTATATGGTCTTCATCTCGAGACAACCTTCTTTCAAGCGACAAAGAACCTCCGTTTTGCAACCTCGAAGGAATTGCCCAAACCATTAGGATCAGATTTAAACGGCAGGCTTACTTCGAACCGACCCGATGGCAATACCTGAGTAGTCTTCACATAACTTGTGCTTAGGTGACATTTTTTTTTTTTTATTTGGCATTTCCTCCAGTGACCAAAAACTTCTTTAAAGTGGTATCAATCGACACTAACTGTTCTTCACTACAACTAAAAACTAAATATTCACAACTTGTTTCGGTACTGAAGATTTATATCTCCCCGAGACAACCCAACCAAGAAGGGTCTTTTGAAGAATTGGATAGTCAGGAGTTTTTTTAATTTGACCAACAGCTAGTAATTGGAAAAATGAATCGGCTCCGATTAGCATAAAAATTTTTTGTGATTTATAAAAATAGGGTCTGCTAATGATAGGTTCTTCGGGATCTTCCAATCGCTGACGTTCACCGATTGATCGGCATGATAGCCGGAGATCCATTTCATGATCCAGAAATCGAAGGAAAACTCACTGCCATTTATTCGCGAGCCACCATGGTGTGTGTCGTTTTCTTAACTTGAGAAGTGGACTCTCCAATACCAAGTAAGTTGATACACGACTCCTCTCTACGAATCTGTAAGCGGTTAGCCAGTTCTTCCGTTATAAAATTCGTTTGAGACCCAAAGTCCAGAAGTGCTCGGGCTAAAACGTATTCACCGCTTTTCGTGCGCTCGCTTACGATTGACGTAGCCAAATGACGTGGCATGCATAACATGTGAGGTGGAAGGCTGATCTTGAGTAAAAGGAGGAGAAATACTTCCTTGAGAAGGTGGCAACGCTAAACTGTTATCAGCCACTGTATCTGTGGAACAGAATATGGTGTGATCGACACTTTTTGTTTTTGCATTTTGACACAGTATGGCCTCTTCGCAGACAATTGATGTATAAGGAGGCAGATTTAACAAACTCAAACCTTTGCATTACAGAGAGATGCCCAAACGGGCTGTAGCGAATGATCTGCTGCATTGCAAAAGTTGCAAATTTACTGAGGCTTGCTGTTGGAGGAGGTAAACGAAAATTAAATGAAATGAAAATGAATTTCTTTAAAAATTGAAACAAAGCGGCGATTTCTCATAATCGAGCAGTTTCACCTATTTTTGTTTGGTAACTGTTGATATATTTGGTATTAAATAGAGTCAATACCAAATATATCAACATTGCATTCGAAATCTTTGTGTCATCTCCTATCGATAACAGAGAACCGTAAATCGACGAAACTGTGTCGATAAGATTTTTCAAGGAGGAGGCGGACTGATGCGATATTTTTGGTAGACTGAATAATATTGAAATATTATTCATAGAGATAAGGCATTCGTTATCGTAAACGTTTTTTAACCTGGCCATTTCCTTTTCGTAATTGCTCTCGGTGACTTGGTAAGCTTTAATTGTTCCTAAAGCTTCACCAGAGAGACATGAAATTAAATGGTTACATTTTTTGATAACTGGAATGCTTGCGTCTTTATGAACCAAAGTTTTGAAGAGGCTAATAAAGTTCTTAAATTCCGAATAATTTCCATTGAATTGTGGTAGTGCTAAAGTCGAAAGACGAATACTAGTTGGTCCTATAGCAACTGCTCCCGGAGTATCGCTACTGGTTGCAGTCTGTAAGGCAGCTAATAGCGACATTAATTTTGCCGTCGTGCCTATACTGAGTTCTTTCAACTCTTCGCCATATTCGTCGTTACTACCTACTACTCCCCCCAACGTGTTTTTTTTCTAAAACAAACATTTTTCCGGAGTTCAGAACGTTTTTCCTAAAAAAACGTTTATTTTTTACTTCGAAAATTTGAAACATCTGTAAAATCGACTCCAATTCAAAAATTTTGAAAGGGATCACCTTGGGGGTGGGAAAATGACTTAAGAATGTGTGTGCGATCAAATTTCGAGTAAAATGCGTTTAAAGTTTGACAACCATTTGTCCTTTTGCATATACAAATTAGTTTAAGAGGTTTTCTCCGTGGTGGGCATGGCTTCCACGTCTGCAGTGCACCGGATCTCGGTTGCACCTTCAGATGCTAGCGTCTGGTAGAAGCTCGATGGAGTCCTAACCAGATGAGTTTTGAAAGTCCTGCACCAGTGGGATTCACCTCATGTTTTAATGAAGAGAAGATGAACTCGGGTGGCTCTTATTTTTTATTGATGTGTCACAATCGACCGCTAATCTGAGACTAACTTAAACTAGCTTAATTTAACCTAAACCGCGTGTGTTTTCCTTTTCCTATACTCTTGTTAAACACCCATCCCATTCCTAAACACCCATCCCTTATCACTATTAACTAGAACGTTGGAGTCATATCGCTGATACTCTTTTAGTATGAGTAGCACCTACGAACAACAACCGATTTGGCTTTGCTCTAGAATAGGGAGTCAGATAATGCAATAGTCGGTTAACTATTGTTAACTTACATGCTATGAGCCCGGGACTCCGACACAGAGAGTTAAAAATTCTATCTCCGTCAGTTTTGCTCGCAACTTCTTAAAATTTCGACAACATTCTCTTTGATGGTTTTCCTATCGAATAAAAAATAAAAATTTTTTGACAATTTTTGACCCACTTAAGCCCTTAATAAATAATTAATTATGTCTGTTTTCTTCGAAAACTTTTTTATTTTTTTTTTCTGATAACAACGCCAAAAATTATTTAAGAAATCACGTAGTATCAATATTACAAGTCTGTGCAAGTGACGCCGTAAAGAGTATACCCATTAAAACCAGGTGTGTAGAATGGTGGTCCACTTCGCAGACGTAGAGACCCGGGGTCGGTGCGAAAAATAGAAGTCGGGGGCGTCGCGGTAAATTCGACCCATCCCAATCGGTACTTTGGGCCACTGTCCGCCCATCCTGGATTTTTAGATTGCCCGGCTGCATGATGCGAGGATACGTATCCGCGCCCAGGACAACGGAAATTGTCAATGGCAAACAGAACCGCTAATCAGCCAAGTTCACGCTCCGGAAGTGGGCACGGACCGCTTCTCTCAGCTCTCGAGACGGCGTACGAACGCGCACGTGAGGCTTGATTTTGAAAATCACATCCAGCAGCACGTTATTGTCGGTTTTGGAACCCACGGTGGCCAAACAAACTTGTTCGTCCCCCACGCTGGTAGTGGGCAGACGGAAGCACGCCGGTAAAGATAGGTCAATGCAGCTCGAGTGCGTACACGGGTCAATGATAGAAAAATTTCATAGGCGCGGCTGGCGCGGAAACGAGGCGATATCCGCATAGGGTGGACGAAGTGCAGGGAGCGGGAGCGCGAGGGCCCCCCTCGCTTCTTCAAGTGCCTAAAGCTCGGGCATATCGCTATCAGGTGTAAGAGTCTGGTGGACAGGAGCGGCTGCTGTATCAAGTGCGGCGAACCAGGGCACAGGGCGACCAACCAGCGTCCCGGCAGCAACAGCAGCCGGTCCAAAACTGACGGTGCTGGCCCACCAAGGATGACATGCAGTTGATTCAGCTCAACCTGAATCACTGAAGAGCGGCGAAAGATCGGCTGCTGCAGACGGTGCGCGAGGTAGTGGCGGATGTAGCCATCCTAAGCGAGCCCTACAAGATGAGAGAGGGAGCGGCCCTATGACTCTGCGGCAACACGCAGCGGCAGATGTCCAATATCAGGGCGGCCGATGTTTACGTGAGGGTGGAGGTGCCCGGCTACTGGATCTACAGCTGCTACCTGGCGCCAAGCCTGACGCAAGGAGCGTTCAGCCGGATCCTGGCCAACCTGAGCTACGATCTGCGTGGGAGATCGAAGGTAATAGTAGTGTAGCAGTTTTTTCGCAAGAGTAGCCGAGCTCATAGAAGGTTCTCTTCTTTAATGTATTTCTCAAAAAGCTAAGGAAACCTAAGTCTTATAGCTGCGCTGCCAACAGTGGCAGCGGAAGACTGTTATGTGTACTTAAGTATATAGGTATGCTCGCTTAGTCTGGAGCGCGGAGGTATATGAACATACGTGAGGTCCGCTCGTGTTGCATTTATGCTGACACTTGCACTTTCTGCGTGCGGGTAAATGCATAGCGAGAGGTGCATATTTCGGCCAGTTAGGTTGATGACCGAGACCTTGGGTTGTATAATTAAATGCGACTGAATATTACAGTGCGTTCCATTTAAGTAATCTTAGTACTTTAGGTGGTCTATATATATTTATGTGTGTGCATATTACAGTAGGAGGAGATTTCAACTCCTGGGCAGAGGAATGGGGATCATCATCAACCAACGCCAGATGAGGAATCAGTGACGCATACACAGGAAGCGACCACGAGGCTATCATCTGTTCAGTAGGAGAGCCGGCGAGATACGCACGTACGGGTCGGCTTCCGAATAAGGCGTACCGTCGGGACACACTGTGCATCACTTTTGAAGCACGCGTGCGATCAGAGTATGCGGCTAAGGGGGACGTGCCGAAGGAATCAACGAAGCCTGCGTGATCTCGGAGGAGGAGGTGACCAGGACGGGAATGACAGTCCGCCCCAAGAAGCCCTGAAGCTGGCTGTTGCACTCCGCCCGAAGGACTACGCAACTCTCTACTCCAGGTGACTAGCTGAGAGGATCTTTCCCAAAAGATGAAAGAGGCAGAAGCTGCTGCTGCTCGCCAAGCCGGACAAGCCTCCCGGGGAGCCGGGATCTGTCTGACCAGACACCACTGGCAAGGTGTTCGAGGAGCTGATAGCATCGAGTATGAACATAGCTATCGAGGAGGCCGGTGGACTCTCTCCAAGCCAATTCGGCTTCAGGTCGACGCTGGATGCAGTGGAGACAGTGAAGGAGATAGCAGGAAAGGCGATTGAGGGCTCGTGGTGGAAAGGCGGCTCCAAGAGCGCCCAGTGGGCGCCCAAATGATATAAAGGCCAAGCGCGATACATTGCTTTGCGGCCGTATCGCGCAGTACAGGCCCTGGCCTCGACCTGCCCAAAGTGTACTATCCTAGTGTATAGCGGTACAATAACGAACATTAATTTAGGATAATAAATGAATATAAAAAACACATACCCCTTTGTTATGAGACCAGCTCGTCCCGTACAGTTTTTTATTTCGAAGGGACCGGCATAGTTCACACTAGTATGCGTGAATAGGCGCGAGAAGGACGTCTGTTACCTAGGTAGCTCTCCCATGAGTTGCGTCTGTAACTTCTTCATGTGGATGACAAATACCTTACATGAATAGTTGACGGACTTGACCAAAATTCTCACCCTTGGAATCCAGAATTTGGCCCGGATTAGGCGGATCATCAGCTGATTTCCAGCAAGCAGCGTGATGCAATGCGCAAACTGGACGAGCAGCAGATACAGATGGCAGTCTTACGGAAGGATTATAGGATACCGGTCGTCATATTGGAGAAGTTCAGAGGCCGTGACCCGGCCGCAGGCTCTCATAAGGCCTTGGGAATTGATGAATGGGTTCCGATTTTAAATTGGACTGGATGCCGGCACTGCCCGCTTTTGGCTTAAGCAACCCATCTCAGAGACGAGGTGTTTGCGCTGAGTTACGGAAACTAGAAGACGTTCAGCCGACGTAATCTCATTAACTGTCCGGTGCTCTTCAAACAGAGATTGAATTAAAGAATATCTTCTACATGGACCTTGACTGCTCGCTTCTCGAGTTCAGTCACGAGGGCATCATTGCCTTGAGTGGGCCAATCGCTGCGAGGTTTTTGCAGCCAGGCAGGACCGTGGCACCACAGCTGGCTATCCGCAAGGTCTTGAAGAGCCACACCCCGGCTAGCGAGATCCTCAGGGTTCTGCTCGGACCGGACATGTGCCCACTTTTGCACGTCGATGAACTGTACGCTCTTGCTCACCCGGTTGGCCACGAAATTTGTCCACTGACACGCTGGCTTCTGCAGCCAAGCGAGGTCAATAGTCGAGTCCGTCCAACAGTACAGGCCGTCTGCGGCCCCTGTCAGCTTTGGAAGAACGGCGGTGGCCATTTCAGATAACAACAAGGCCCCGCACAACTCGAGCCGCGGGAGCGACACCGCTTTGACCGGGGCCACCCGCGTCTTTGCGGTTATCAGGTTTACTATTACAGTCGACCCAACCTCGATACGGACGTCAATGGCGGCGCCGTACGCCTCTTGTGACGCGTCGCAAAACCTGTGGTGCTCTACCTTTAGGTGCGGTCGGAACGCGACCCATCGAGGAATACGGATCTGATCTAGCACGGAGTAGTTCTTTAGAAAGTCAACCTATCGCTGGCAGAAATCTTAAGGGAGGACGTCGTCCCACCCTAGATCCAAAAGCCAAATGTCATGCATGAACATTTTCGCCCCGACGATGAAAGGAGCGAGCCAGCCGGCCGGATCGAACAATTTTGCAATTCGGGGGAGGTCTTGGCGCTTCGTGAAGGACGAGCCGGAAACCAATTCTGGCGGAATAAAAAAGAACTCGTCAGTCGGTGCTTTCCACCGCACGCCGAGTGTCTTGGCCGTGCTCTCTGCATCGATTTCGAGAAAATCAGCACGAAGGAGGTGGTCGCTCGGAATGTCGGCCAAAATCGCCCTGCTATTAGACGTCCATTTCCTATGTAGGAATCCCGAATCGCATCATCCACGTACATAAAATGCGGGATAATTTGGTTTGCCTGCGGATACCTCGAATTTTCGTCGTCAGCAAACTGTTGCAGGACACGCATTGCTAGGAACGGGGCACAATTGACTCCGAAGGTAACCGTATTTAATTTGTAGTCGCGGATATCCCCATCGGGATTGCGAATCAAAAAACGCTGGAGCGGAGTATGCTTGGGGTCTACCCAAATTTGGCGATACATTTTCTCGATGTCAGCGTTGAAAACGAACCTAAAGTATCCCCACTTTAGAATTTGATTCGTCAGGTCGGATTGCAAGACCGGGACCGCGTAAAAAATGTCGTTTAGACTGATCCCGTTTGCGGACGGGCTAGAAGGGTTGAAGACCACCCGCACCTTGATGGTCGTGTTTTCGGGCTTAAAGAAGGCATGATGTGGTAGTATGTTGCGGACCTGCTAACGGGAGAGACCTTGGTCATGTGGCCTAAGTCGATTCGGATTCCCGAATCATAGCGGGCCCTAAGAGGCGGATCCGTCTTCAGACGCTGTTCATTACGCAGGTACTGAGCAAGTGCAAAGGACCGTTCTGCTCGGACCCTTCTGCTCGGGGTCGCGTAAGGGGAGCGTCACAACGTACTTGCCACGAACCTTTCCAAGTTCTCTGCGACGACTTTGTCGGACCCCTGCCACGATCCATGCAAGGAAACACGGTACTACTTGTGTTCCTGGACTCGTTCAGCAAATGGGTCGTGCTTGTACCCTTGTGACGAGCCATGGTGCTATATGTCGAGTGGGCGTTTCGGGAGCGCATACTCATTCGCTTTGGTATCCCAAAAACTCTTGTTCACAAGTAGACCGTTCAGTATGGAACTTCAGTTCACCGCACCGTACACACCTTGCCAGAATCCTATGGAAAGGGCACACAGAACGGTCAAGACGATGATCGCTCAATACCTAAAGGAGGAACCGCAGTGCACATGGGACCAGTAACAGCCTGAAATTTCGCTGGCAGTCAGCGGCAGCGTGTCAGACACCACAGGGTTCAGCCCCGCCTCCTTGGTGCAGGGACGCGAACCACAACCTATACGACAAAGTAACGCTAGGCCGAGGAACAGCACAGCTCCCGCCTGAAGAGCGCAGTCGGAGAACTGAGCGTGCCACAGCCGAGCAGGGCAGGCACAACAATCTGCGGCGACGAGACTGGAGACCATCGCTGGGCGCTCTAGTACTCGTGCTCTGGCATGCGTTGTCAAACGCAGCCGAAGGCTTCCCCGCCAAACTCGCGGCAAAGTACGATGGGCGAAGTAGGACGACGAAGCCAACGACAACGACAAAGCCAACGACGGCGACGAGGCCAACAAAGACGACGGAGCCATCGACGACAATGGAAACCAAGTCGCCGAAGTACCCAGCCGTCACTAAGCCAAAGACACCACCGTATCATGGGGCCCACTTGATGATGGGCGTGCTCATCCAACGTCCCCACCCCACCCCCACACGGTCGGAAACGGTGTAAAAAACAACCGTCCTCGGCCATAACGCGAACACAAAAAGCCAGCGCGACGCTCAAATTCAAAAAGGGGGCGGCAGGATCAGTCTCGCCAACTCAAACTACCGCGAGGTTGCCAAAGCACCCATACGCCAATCGAGTGTACAACCGATGGAAACCTAATCGATCGCCAAAAATTTACACGATCAGGCAGCCCGCCCGTCAAAGCTCTTTCCTGGCAACCTGCGAACGTGACGTAGCCGTTAAAAATCAAGTATGGAAAAGAACGCGAAAAATAACATAGATCCGCTAGCCCCGCTCATCAGGATCGGGGTCCCGCAGCCGGAGGAGAGGGGAGGAGCCGAAACTAGGCCTGATGGGCGGGCTCCGGGGCCGAGCTCCCCGGTAATAAGCCCGAATAACCTCGATTAGCCTTCTTGCTAACTCGACCACCTTAACTAACTTACTACTGCCCGGTACATCATTAGTCTACAGCCGAAACAGTCTAACTTACAACGCTTTCTTTTCCCACAGCTTGACACTCAACATGGAGACGATTATCATCGATTCCAGAGATGAGGAGGGCCCCACTACATCGGGCAATGCGAGCGGACCGACGACCACTCGTGACCCACGGCTACGCCCTGGATTGGCGTAAACTGTGAGGGCAACCCGTTCATGTCCAACGGGTGTGCGACAGCCGCGCGGCCCCGACCGAGCGACATCACCCTCGTCCTGGAGACCTAGGACTAGGACATCATCCCGCCGGGCAGCGTTGTGCTCTGCGTCCTAATCGACCTCCGCCGAGACGCTTGGGGCCTCCGGATATGATATATTCGGACCCCCCACAACAGAGGCAAAGACACACTCCGCCACGATGAGCCCATCTTCATGGGCCCCAGGCAGCGGCTCCCCATGCTACGAACATCCCCTTACGCTCGAGCGAGTGCGCTGTAGCCAGTACGCCGAGTACTACACCCGCGTCGACCAGACGCTTTCAGCACAAGACTACTGCCCGAGCCCCATCGGATCCTCCGTGGAGGGACGCTACAGCTCAGACAGTCCTGGCGCCCGCGGCGTGAAGCAGGATGGCAGTGAGTCGGGGAGTTGCGCCATGGAGGACGACGACGAAGCGCACAGCTCTCAATCCAGCGAGAACCCATGACACCCAGGTTATACCCTGGAGGACGCCTCCGACAGCGAAGAGGAGATGCTTTTCTCTCGCCGAGCCTACCGTGACCTAGGCTGCACCATGGAATATGCCTCCGACAGCGAAGGAGAGATGGTGTTCAGCAGCGAAGACGAGAGAGAGCCGGAACGCCGTAGCCCCGGCATGGAACAAGCGGCACACTACATACTAGAAGGGGATGATCGATTCGGGTACTGGAGGAATTCGGGGATCCAGTTGATCCACAACCACTATACATATATCCTCAATGAAGCACCATTTCGACCCATGCCGGATTACATCATAATTTGTCAATTCGTCTTTCTCTCTTCTAAGTGAACGGTTGTGTTCGCTCTCGTTTTTGCAAAAATCTTTACACTGAAACTGCCGGGGTTTATTTTAAACTTCTACTTTGTGTTCTATTTAGCCCCACTGGCGGGGGTTGAAGAAATCCAAACAGCACAAGACACCGCAAAAAACCCCAAGTCCCCTACAATCTATATGAAGGAGAAAAGACCAAGTGCCCTGGTTAACCGAATTGCGACGTTGATCGGAAACGGGGACAACTTTCATGTCATCCCGCTTATCAAAGGGAATATCCATGAAACAAAGGTGCAAGCCAAGACTGAAGACCAAGAATCGTGTCCAAATATCTGGACAATGCTCAAAAAAACTATTACACTTACCAGCTGAAAAGCAGCAAGGAGCAAGGTTATTAATGGAATTGAACCCGATGTTACCGCCGCGGAAATAAAAACAGCCCTTAAAGAAAAGAGCTTCGCCGCCAAGAATGTTTTAAACATTCTAAATAAAGATAAAAAGAGCTACAACCCCTCTTCAAGGTCAAGCTCGAGCCAGAAAGCAGGTCGCTGAAAAAGAACGAAGTCCACCCAATCTACAAGCTGCAATATCTTTTGCATCGGAGAATCACTGTTGAAGAGCCACATAAACGCAACGATTCAGTGCAAAGCACTAATTGCCAAGAGTATGGACACACTAGGTCATACTGCATACTTCGGGCTGTCTGCCTATTCTCCGAGGACGCCCACAACTCCGCTCACTGCACTACAAACAGGGACAGTACCATGAAGAAATGAGGAAAGCTGCGGTTTCAGATAAGTAACGGAAGCCTTTCAATCGCTGCCGTTTACAGCCCTCCTCTTTTCTCAATCTCGGAAGAACAATTTATGGACTTTTACAATTCACTTGGGGATCGTTTTATAGCCGCAGGAGACAAACATACGCATTGGGGATCACGACTAGTGACTCCCAAAGAAAGGCAATTGTACACTGCAATTATAAATGTAAGAAATGAACTGGACTATGTTTCCCCTGGAAGTCCCACATACTGGCCAACTGACCCACGCAAGCTCCCAGATCTCATTGATTTTGCGGTGACAAAAAACATACCCCGCTATCAAATAAGTGCGAAAGCAGTCACTGACTTATCATCAGACCACTCGCCTGTGCTTTTAACGCATCTTCAAAGCCCAGAATTAACCGAACACCCTATCAGGCTGACGTCGCCAAAAACGAACTGGCTTAAATAAAAAAAGTACGTGAGCGCCCACATAGAACTCTCCCCAGAACTAAACATGGAATCAGACATCAATTACATTACGAGCGCCCTGGAAGAAGTACTCGGTGCGGCAGCTCTACTCTACCCCTCAAGCGAAGGAAGCAGACCGAAACAAATACTACAAATCCAACATCTCGTGCGAGAAAAGAGCCGTGCGCGTCGTGGCTGACAAAGCAGCAGATCACCAGCTTCAAAGCAACGCCTTAAGGAAGCAACCCGATCACTCGACCAGGCTCTGAGGTACATACAGAAAGAAACCCCTGTGGAGGACCCACCCAAATCTTAGCGCCCCAACAGAAACAACAACAACGATATGAAACTCCTCGGGATGCTGGGCTCGCAGCGACGAAGACCGAGCTAAAACATTCTCTACACATCTCCAAAGTGTCTTCCAGCCAAACTCTGCCTCATATTAATTCCTCCTGCCAGCAACTCAGCCAGAAGCTACCCCTCAGCCAGCTACACCATCATTTCGAACGAAATCGAAAAAGTCATAAGAGGGCTAAAACCAACCAAGGCTCCCGGTGGTCACCTACTAACACAAAAGATGTTGATCGAACTTCTAAAATGCGCTATAGACATACCACTACCATAGTTATACCTAAGCTTATCTCTTTATAACGAGTAGTAACTGTTTGTATAATGAGGCTTCGATGCCTGGCAAATAGTGCATAAACTATTGCCTGTAGTTGTCGCATCTAGCACTTGGAACTAGGTGGACAGTTTGAGTGAGTTTGGGTGAGGTTGGTTGGTTGGATAAGGTTTGATTGATTGAGTTGGGCGAAAGACACGGCGATGGTGTCTGGGGCATGAATAAAAGCTCTTGGCTGAGGTAGAACTCTTACTGACTTTATTAATAAAACTTAACAGTATATATAGGTACAAAATGCTTATGGTAACAAATATCGTATAACAAATAATGTGGGCTACTGTGAATGTGGGTTACTGTGTATGTAGGTTATTGTGTATATGGGTTATTGTCGGCTATAGGTGACCTGACACTTATTGCCCTATTTCACTTTCCTCATGTCCGCATGCTATGCATATTCGCTTGACCTGGTAACTGATACATTATTTGCGACAAATGCATATTGCTGCGACTGAAGAAGTATTATGTAGTATTCTAAATATTATTGCTTATGAATAAACGCTGCCATGACTGAACATTCTCCCGGCTGTTGAACAGGTGTTCAACCTTCATTAAGGTCGAACGAAAAACTCCGTGGTATCGGTTCTGGTGCTGGTTGTTCAGTGCTCTGCCTGGGTTCGGGTGTCCGGCGTAAAGGTATACGACATCGTGGTGTCCATTTGCTGGCCGTTAGGCTAAGAGCCCATACAATGCGTAATAGGATTGACATCGCTAGGGCGACATAGGCAGCAACTTGATGATGTTGAGGAGTGATAAGTTGATTCTTCCAGGGTGTCTCCTTTAATTTGACCAATTGGTGTTGCAAAACGCCCAGTTCCTCCAAGCTGACTTCCTTGGGTGCCGTTCCTTGAAGTGGCTTAGATGGGTTCTTATAGTCAATCTTTGCGATATTGCCAAAACGAACATATGTAGCCTTCGTTTCGCTGACCACAGTGCTGAATATGCTCACGCTAATTTTTAAATTGCGTGCAGTGCAACCTGGGGCCAATGACAATAAGCCTGTTCCGTTAAGTTGCACTGCGGAAGCTATTCCGTTGCACACCGCTTGAAGTTCTATGAGACTGCGTGTGGCAAACATCCATCTGTTTCGCTGATGCGTTGCCAACCAGACCTCACATATAATTTCAGTTTTGTTATTAAATAACTGAAATTCACACCGGTTTTCCACGCTGAATGTGGCTTAGTGATTGAAACATATGTGCTCGTCATTTGGCAGCTCTATACATTGGTTGAATTCGTCCTTAGTCAAACTCATGAAATGGTCTCTATGGGCATTGACGGCAATAATTTCGGTTCTTAGCCGAAATCACTGCCAGCTTCCAGCCTTCCATGTTGGGATGGGCGTAATGCTGAACACTTCCTGTTGTGTTACAACATTTTGTAGAGTTGGATAACTTTATCCGAAGATACTGGAAGCCGTTGGTCCGGTGGTATATGCTCCCGCTTCTGATCTAGCTGCTCCCTTAGTTGCTTGGGAGAGACTAGCAGCGGACTAATCGTCTGATGGCGAACGTCAGTGAGCACCTTAGCTATTTCATTCTGCATCAGCTGCATTGCCGTTGCCACCAGAGTTAGCTGAGCTCTCAGAACCATAAACGCCTGCTGCAAGTGGTCGCCTTGGTACTTGCCTCTTTCTTGATTGACTACCTATCTGGTCCTCTAGCGTTTTGATTCGGTCGTTGGTGGCTGAGCTGCTCTTTCTGACTATGTTTATCGTAGAATCCAGAATTTATGTTTGATTTTTCAAAAGCTTTATCAATACGTCTTCGTTAGACTTGACGTTATTTATCATTTTTGACATGTCGTCGGCGTATTTTGAGTCCAGAACGCCAAATAATGAATTCGCTACATTTCCGACTTTGTCAAGAGGTGCTCTTCGTTGTCGAGAATGATTGATCAACGCATTTCCTGCTTGTAGCTCGCCATATATATGTTGAAAATGTTCATAGATTGACTTACAGGCATTGATGTTTCGCAGCTCTGAACATTTGTGTTTTAGTTCCGCTATCCCAGTAGCCAATATTCCCATGTCCCTCCAGTATGGCTTTAAGTCATAAAACGCAATTATGTTCCATTCCGAAATTGCCATTCTGGACGTGCCGAGCCGTTCGTAGAATATTCCCGGCTGACTTGCAAACGGAGTTACGGTTACTGATTGCCCCTTGCTAGCGGTAGTATGAGAAGCATTGCCAGTACTGTTGGTATAATCGGAAATGACATCTTCTTCTTCGGCGTGGGTTTTTCTTCGGCCTGCGCTGCATCCTCACCGGAGCTATGTGGGCGCTTTGTGGCTATTTCTTCCTTCATCAATGGTGCCAAACGATTAACTGGTCGTTTGAATGTACCTGATGCTGTTTTGACGTCTACTACACGAACTTGATTGTCTTTCCCTGGGTACGCCTTTACTATCCGCCTCAAAGGCCAGCTCATTACCGGCACGTTGTCTTCTTTTACTAGGACTAATAGTCCTTCTATGACATTCTGTACCATGGTCTTCCATTTAGTCCGCATTGTATAAATTCCCTGGACCACTGACTCCAAAACGACTGTTTAGGCCTGGATACTAACTCCCATCTTTTTACCAGAGTTTTCCCGGGTAAGGCAAGATTCGCATCAGGAGGAGCTACTAGCGGTTCACCAATTAAAAAATGACCTGGAGTGAGCGCTGAAGTATCCGTGGGATCAGACGACATCGGAGTGAGGTGCCTTGAATTGAGTATCGCCTCGACTTCAATAATTACTGTGTTAAGCTCTTCAAACGTTAGCGATGATGTGGCTGTGAATGATACCAGTAGCCTTTTCGCTGACTTTACTGCAGCTTCCCATAGGCCGCCAAATAATGGCGCTCGAGGAGGAATGAACTTGGTTTCCACCTGCTGCTTACTGCATTGGTTTACAATCTTGGTCTAAGCTTGTTCTGTGAAGATTGTTTCTTCTAACGCCTTTGACTGGTTGTTGGCACCTATAAAGTTCCTGACGTTGTCACAATGAATGGTCTGACACTTTCCACGTCGACCCAGGAAACGCCGAAGAGCGGCTAAGAACGCGTCTGTTGTTAGGTCGCTTACCAATTCCAGATGTACTGCTTTAGTGGCAAAACAGCAGAATACTGCAATGCCTTATACGCCTTATCTGGTCTTTTTCCACGGATTTTATGGTGAATCCAAAAGGGACCGCAGTAGTCGACTCCAGAGTTGGAAAATGGACGAGCCTGTGTTACTCGATCCGCAGGCAAATTACCCATGACTTGTTGCATCAATTTGGGTCGTGCCCTTGTGCATCTGACACAACAGTGTATGATGTTTCTGGCCATTGTTTTGTCATTCAGAATCCAGTATTGTTATTGCTCTGGCTATTACTCTCAATGATTGCGCTCCGCAATGCTTGTTCTCTTCATGCATCTCTCGTATCAGCATCTTTACAATTTGATCATTGTATGAAAGCATAATCTGATGCTTTGCGGCATATGGCAGGTAAGATTCTTCCAATGTGTCTCCGACTCTGATGAGTCCGTCATGTCCTATTATTGGAGACAGCGACACAATCGAACTTCTTTTGTCCACCGTCCTGTGGATGCGCAGTTGTTCATGCTCAGCACTGAATTCAATTTTGAATAGTGCTTAAAATCAGTTTCCTAGCATAAGTTAGTTCACCTACACTTAGAGTAGTAGTTGTAGGAGATCGGCTTGTGACAGAAAAGCAGCATGTAAGCTACAATGCGTTGCAACTTGTGAAAGGAGTTGCCGTGATTGCAACTGTATAGTTTGATCCCCAGTTGATCTTGGCATGTTGGCAAACTCACTTGCTTCNTCACTGGGAGTGATGCTCGGCACCTTGGACCATTTGTCTCGGGAACCGTGTAGGAATCGCGGTCCGAACAACCAGAGGTTGTGCCCCGCTAATATGCTTGCCGCAATCCCTCTTGATAGTACATCAGCTGGGTTATTCGCGGATGACACATGTCGCCACTGAGATGGATGCGAAACCGCCTGGATCTTAGCGATCCGATTTGCCACAAACCTGACGTGGCCTCCAGGTGCAGCAATGTCTGGTGATTTTTATCACATTTAAAACACGTACGGCCTCGGCAATCTTTCGCCTTGTGGTCACTGCTGAAACAGTTAACACACAATTTTTGTTTCTGATTCCAATTGACTCTTTCGGGTATGGTTTTGTTGCAGAAATCATCGCATTTGTATAGCCATTGAGTTCGTTTGCAGAAAGGAGAGTTTGGATGTCCTCCAGCGCTGGCAGAAGTGCATGATGGGCTCTTCTGCTCATTTCTATGTAGTTGACTGCGTTTTCCTGTTCCCAGCACTCGGCGTCGCTGGTCCAGGGAGCTTAGCATTGTATCGACACCTTGGAGTTCTCTTGACCCGTCTAACGATTGTTCGTAGAGGGCTCTATTTGCAAAATCCAGTTTTTGCTTGATGATGGCAATTATGATTGTATCCCAGCTGGATATATCAATGCCTAGCAGGGACCGTAATCATTATAAGTTTCATTGAAAAACTTAAATGGTAATGATTATTTTTAGATTTTTTCTTTAGTCATCAATAATAATTAGACTTAAGTGAAAAATATATAACTTTCAAATAAAAATCATTTTTGATCAAAAAAATAGAATTCAAAAATAATGATTATTCATGATTTTTATTGTTTTTGCCCAAAATAAAACTCAAATCCAAATCACGGGTTCCGTGTTAGACTTTTGACCAATATTATTTCATATTCTCTTATTAGGACCGTAAAGCTACCACCCCGATCCTAATAAAGGAATATGAAATAATATTGGTCAAAAGTCTAACACGGAACCCGTGTTTTGGTTTTGAGTTTTATTTTGAGCTTGTTTTTTAGTTCCTGACCGTTGGGGGTGTTTTATTTGCTTTGACAGCTGGACTACGATCCTATTCGCAACCGTGATGTGGTCGAAGGAAACAACAAATGGTCAATAGACTTGGGGGATTTCTAGAATTTAGAGTTTTAAAAAAGGATTTTGGTCAATGTGTGTGGTTGCGCGATAGGTTCCCAAGAGTTACGGAACTTTATCGGTTGGTCTCACCAAGCTTAGGAATATTCCCAAGAGTTACGGAGTCTTTCCTGTGCCTTTGACGTGTTCAGGACAATTTCCTGTGAGTCAAATCTTCACCAAAACTGTTTATTTAGATGGTTAGAATAATTTAGGAAAATCACAAGAGTTACGGATTTTCCTTTTGTCAAAATGTTTTTGAGGAAATTTTGAAAAATTCCCAAGAGTTACGGAATGTTTCCTATTGTTGACTTACGTCAGGTTGACGTGTTCGTCGGGGTCACCAAATGTTGGGTGGAGGCTTAGATGCCTGGCAAATAGTGCATATCCTATTGCCTGCAGTTGTCGCAACTTGCACTTTTAACTAGGTGAACGGTTTGATTGAGTTTGGGTGAGGTTGGTTGGTTGGCTGAGGTTTGATTGATTGAGTTGGGCGCATAAAGACACGGCGATGGTGTCTGGGGCATGAATAAAAGCTCTTGGCTGAGGTAAAACTCTTACTGACTTTATTAATACAACTTAACAGTATATAGAGGTACAAAATGCTTATGGTAACAAATATCGGATAACAAATAATGTGGGCTACTGTGTATGTGGGTTATTGTGTATGTGGATATTATTGTGTGAGGATGCACTACGGCCGAGATATGAACTCAGCGGCCCAGAGTCCCTTTCCAGTTAAATTTATAATTGGAAACGCCAGGAAATGGAGGGGCCGAGGTTTTGAGGGTTTTTAGGGTGGGTCTTCTCGACTCCAACTGCCAGATTAAATTGCGGGTCAGAAACTACCGGCTCGGGGTCTCCCAGCAGCCAAAATACCCCCCCCCCCCCCCCCCCA
>VNJN01002981.1:0-24148 GCA_008042485.1 Drosophila mayri | reverse complement strand
GATTTGCCGCAGGTTCTAACCAAATCCAGAGTACTCATGTACGCTGATGACGTTAAACTTTGCTTGCAGTATAGGGACAGTTCTCGCCAATCAGACCTACAATCGGATCTTGATAACTTCCAAGCATGGTGTCATGCTAACGATTTACATTTTCACGTGTTACTCCCCTGCTTGCAACCTATATGCTTAACGACTGCTCATTGGAAAGAATTACTATCGTTGATGATCTGGGTGTCCGCCTGGATACTAAACTTTCGTTCACTGAACATATTTCTTGTATGGTTAACAAAGCCAGAGGCATGCTGGGATTCATTAAAAGGTGGGCGAAGGAATTCGATTCTCCTTATGTAACGAAGACTCTCTTTACTTCGTTGGTTCGCCCTATATTGGAGTATGGTTCGTGCGTCTGGAGTCCTCAATTCGGAGTCCATAGTAGCCGCATTGAATCTGTCCAAAAGAATTTTTTGCTTTTCGCCCTCCGTGGCCTACCCTGGGATGCCAACCTTAGATTACCGTCTTACTCTAGTAGACTTCTCCTACTTAATCTACCTTCTTTAGCTAACCGTAGGACGATGCTTGGCGTCGTCTTTTTACATAAACTTATAAACGGTGATGTGGAGAGCCCCTCCCTGCTAGCCCAGCTCAATTTCCATGTTCCCAGTCTTTCATGTAGAACTTTTATACCATTAGTAGTTCACCACTGTAGGCGTGAGTTTGAAGTGCATGAACCTTTTAGGGTTTTATGTACGGATTACAATCGTCTCTTTAGTAGTATTGAAGGCATTGAAAGCCTTCAAAAATTAAAAACTGTATTGCTTGTAGTACTAGCCAGTAGTGTATCCTAATTTTTCCTCGTCCTTTTCTATTTTTTCCTTCTCTCGCGTCTTTCTAGTACGCGTTTCGTGCCGTACGTCACACGGCTGCGCCCCTCGGTCGGTTGGGCGGGAGGTGGGCGTGGGACTCGCGCGTAAAAAAAAAAAAAAAAAAAAATGACAATATGTTGAAAAACAGCAATGCTGTGATTTTATCTATCTATAATTTTTATCTATAACAGCTTTATAATATTTTCATTAAAATATAGCTTTATATTAATAGCTGTAAAATAAATTCATGATATTAAAACAAAAATTCCAAAATTTTATAAAATGGCCTTAACTTAAATTAAATTCAAAAATTAACAAAATAAAGTTATAATTTCTATTATATACATTTTTGGATCGTTACAATGGCTTTTATAGAAGCCTATTTGAAATAATTCATTCAGATAACTTAAAAATTAACATGGCTACATCGACTCGGCTGTTAATGCTGATCAAAAATGTATACTTTACAGGGTTGTAGGTATCCCTTTTTCTGTGCTGCGAAGTACAGATTTAAATTATAATAATACAAGGGTATAAAAATTAACTAAGGGACGCCGAGGTGAATTTCCATACAGATTAATATCAATACAGACGCAAAACCAGAACTAAAATGTTTTTTGATCAACCCGATTTTTATCGTTATATATTACGGAGGTAGCTCTTTCCACACCAATCGTGCATTTTGAGCATTAGATTTGCAAATTTTGGAATTTTTTTCGTCTCCCCACTCAACGTTGGGAACCTGATTTAAGCATTGTTTCATATATACTTCTGCACCCAAGCATACGTACTTACGACACGGAACCGTAGTCATTGAAGCCACCCAACAGCAACATCGGGCCGCAACACAATGGCCACCAACAACCTCGGCCACCAACAACTTCGGCCAACAACACCATCTGCCCGCAACTTCAGCTCGCAACAGCCATTAGCAGAGCAGCAACAGACTAACTGAGCCGGAACGGGAGTAGCAGCGTCATCAAAATCCCACTCTGCACAGCGGCACATATGCCAAAGGAATGCATAAGAACATGGACCGAAGAAGCCATGGGATCATGGCAGCGCTGCCGCCAGGCGCTGGTCCAATCTCAAGGACGCCCCGCCGTTGGAGGAATTCCAAGCTCGGGCGCGGGCAGTGGACGTTTCAATTATTCCAGGCCGCTCGTCCAAGTTTTAGGCACGCCTCGCCGTTAGAGGAATTTCAGGCGTGGGTATAGGCGGTGGCAGTTGGAACTTTTCAAGGCCGCCTACAAAAATTGTCTAGTGCCTCAAATTGTATAAAAATTTTTGGAAGGAACTCTGGGCTGCTGAGGATTATCCTGGCCGTAAAGACAAGCTCTTTATGAGCTCTACATACATAGCGACTGAAAGTTCGATAGCTAATAATAATGTAGGTAGGTAGGTATAAGTGGTGAGGCTACACTAGTAGCCTCCAATTTCGAGCCGAGCTCCATTTTGGTCCACACCCTCGACGGTCGCACTATGGGGCCGCGGACCGGTTTTGGTGGCCATAAGTCAATTATAAAAAGTTGTCCAAAAAATTGTTTTAAAATATTTTTTAAGTTAAGATAAGATTAAGCTTCAATGTTGCATACCAAGAATTTTGATAGAACGGTTCAGTGTTAAGAAACACTCACGTTTAATAGCGAATTTGGCAGAAGAAAAAGAAGATATTTTTGAAGATTAAAAAAGTAAAAAAAAGTCAGACTTGTCAAGAGATTCGTCATGGAATCTGTTCAGAGGGGTTTTTGCTAAGCGTTTGTGGGTCTAAATAAAAGGAGTTTATCGTATTGCCCTTGTTGTTTATGTATTTGTGAACCCTTCCACGAGATAAATGTTGAAGTCAAACTCAACTTTTAAATAGAAAAACAAAAAAAAGCCATCGAGTTCCACCTTAATATTTATACTGTATTATTAAGCATTCAATTCTTTTTCAAATGAATGTAGCCTCAAGCTGCACTTTTGCGCACTTTCTGTGCAATTTGATTTTGTCTTAGGTCACCTCACTGTTTTTTTTTAACGCCAATTTGGTTGCTGTTTGGAGCAACAAAAGGCTGTAAAATGATTTTTTTCGAAATAAATGAATCAAATAAATGAATAAATAAACTAATACTTAAAATAAAAAATTAGTTTTTGAGTATGATTAAATTTTGTAAATATAGTAAACAGCAACAAATTTCAGCGGCTAAAATTGTATTAATTTATCTTTAATTTTACCCGATCGTTCCTATGGGAGCTATAGGATATAGCTTCCTGATCCGAAAGATTTTCATACCATATATGTGTAGGGATAAATTAAGACAATATCTAAAGTTTCATGACGATATCTCCAAAACTGACCGAGTTATTATAAACACTGCTTATAAATTTCGTGTATTAAATATTTTATAGGATATAAAATTGGTATATGTTTTTATCAAATGGTAAATAGTACAAATTTCGGATGTAAACTTTATATTTAATGTCGAATATATGTGTCTGTAACTTTATTAAAAGGGTATAGATATGTATATGCGGATAAATATTTTTAGTTTATGTTTGTAAAAAGTTTGTGGGTAAATTGCAGTTTTTATATTTATTATTATGTGTATGTATTTTTGGGGAAATATTTTTCTATGTGTATGTATATGTGGGTGTGTGTATAAATAATGTAATTTATGTATTTAATTGAATAATTTATTAATTTTTGTTGTAATTTGTGTGTATATATTTGATTTTTTTGGACATGCAGTTTAGTGCCAGACTTGGATATGGATTTTTATGTAATATTTGTGTATATATACGCCCATATATAACTCTATATATGTATGTACGCTGGACACTAGCGGATCACAGTGAAAAGTAAGTAGGGGGCCAATATTGGCAAAGCACTTTGCACTTAAAAAAAAAAAAACTCACTGCGGCTAGGCGTATTTATTTATTTATTTATACCTATATATTCTTGTATATAGGCACATATACTTATATATCACTTTTCACTTTTCACTTGGAACTATTTGGAATCGGATGGAAGTATATACGCCGATGGAAAAGGAATATGGCGACCACGGACGAATGGATAGGAAAATAGTCGTACTTATCTTGGAAAAAATCCGCAAATGGGGGCGCTAATCAGGATAGATCGCAGGCCACGAAGGACCATGTAATGGAGTGGAGGAATTTCCCGATAAGGACGGCAGTCGCTGGGATGGTCTGTGGCCGTGGAAACTTGGGTGGAATGGTTGATGGTTTCTGCTCGAAAATCCCAAATTCCAAAATAGAGAAGGCGGCGATTTCCACTTCAGAATGTAAATCTCGTTTTATTGGCACAAACTTCAATATATGACTCATGATACAATCATACCAGGTAGTCTCGTCGCCTGTCAAAACGTTCGGGTTTTGATTCAGTGCGTGTTCGTTTTTCGATGAAAAAGGTTGGGTGCGGACGAATTTTTCTCTGATATTAACCCTTGTGCAACATGAGATTTTGCAATGTGTGCCGNAATGCTGGATCTAATTGTAATCCCCAGAAGAAGAAAAAAAAAAACTATATGAACAAACTAATTAAAATAAATAAGCACAACTCGTCTGTCAGTTATTTTTATATATCAATGTAACTCTTGAGGTGGCGTGTTGAAAAATACGTATGTAAATACATACAAGTGCAAGAGTCATATTGATATTCACTCATTACATATATTGTGTATGTATTGGTAGAAAGGGGTCTCAAGAGGCAACGGCAACGGAGCCTTCTGGTCGTCCCTCTCACACATTCCTTCTTGTCGAATTAGCGTCACTTAAGTTTCGTCAGCGAGTTAGTGCAGTTCATAAAATCTAAATCAAAGTGTTCTTATTTATCTGGTTGCTTGTGGGGACAATTCTTTTACAGATTTCTATAAAATGTAAAAGAAAAATTGATAAAAGCTGCGGAAAATGTAAATATTAGTGTAGATATAAAAAAATTCTATTTTAAAATTAGAATATACTTTAGGATTAAACATTTAAACAAAAGACTCGGAACACAAAAACAAAGACTCATTTCCAACTCAAAATTGTTAAAAATAAATTATGAAAAAAATTTCAACTCGTTTTAGTAAAAGGACTCTTAAACCCCCATACACCATATACGGGTTAAACAACACATTCTATTGTCATTCGCTCGCACTTATTGAGTTGTGCCCCTCTCACTCGCACTCATTGCTATGATTGTAGAGGTACCAGCTTTTTCCGACGAGACTACCTGGTATGATTGTATCATGATATGACTAACTTACAAGCTAAGAGCTGAAAAGCCCGGGACCGCGGAGTGGTGGGTTTTTCTGGGATTGGGAGAGACAGGAGAGCGGGAGTGCATGTGGAAGTGCAAGCTCTCTCCCACACTGCCTCTCAAAACTAAGCGCCCTTGTGGCGCGAACAAACGTGATGCAAGCGACGATCATCAAAGGCAAATTTACAGGAGAGGAAGTTCTTATCCCACGAATTTCGATTATTCAAACAGATCTTCCATTCCAGTTTGATAGGCATTTGCAATGAAAATCAATAAATCGCAAGGCCAGTCGTTGGAAGTCTGCGGGATAAATCTGGAAAGTCATGTTTTTCACATGGGCAGTTTTACGCAGTGGGAAAGCCGTCATCATTATTTATTTTTGCACCGGATAACAAAACAAGAAATATTGTTTATCACATAACTCTCCACTGAGTCGAATAAATTGTTGTGATATTTTAATTACCAGTGTTCTATTTTACATTATAATAGCACTTATGGGCTAACTTAACAAAGGTTGGCGAGCGAGAGAACTTTATTATGCTCTCGCCTTCGCCCTAAACTAGCTACACTAAACTTCAAATTTTTCCATATACAAATACATAAACTATTGGTTTGACCGTTGAACGCCTCTCACGGCTTCAACACGCTGGAAGCGGTGCCAGGTTGTGGGGCGGCAGGTTGTCCTCTGCCACGAAGACGAGCTGTCCTTCCTCGACGTTGTCCTGCTGGTGGTGCCACTTCCCTCAGATTTGGATGCTCAGGACATACTTCCGGGACCATCGCAGCCAGAACGTTTGCCTGACTGACGAGACAAGCCGCCATCACCGTAAGCAGCTGAGACCCGCCTGGTCCGCCTCAAGTCTTGGGAGCGCTTTGGTCTTGAGCGGCGCTACTTTCGACTTTGAAGTCAGCAACGACAATTTATAACCTTCTGCAGATTTGCTACGAATACATACGCGCGCTCCATAAGCTCTCATGGATGCGTCGCAAAGGCATGTAACTGCACCGGTGACATCGGATCAGTATGCACAAGCCGAGGAATAGCAATCTTGTCTAATTGAGACAGGGTGCTTTTTAGCATATTCCATGCTGTTTCCAAATGTAGAGGAATTGCCTTAACCCAGTCTAACTTATTAAGACAAAGTTCGTATAATAGGATATTTCCTTTGCTTACAACGGGACTTAATAAGCCGAGGAGTTCAAAAAGATTGGATGTTACCTATAAAATGATCCGTTTTGTCGCTCAGAGATCGTGATCGAGATCGAGATCTTGAACTTGAAGGCATCTTCGCAAGGGAACCACGATATTCCTAACGCCTTAGTAGACTCTAAATCCGATATAGGTATTGACTTAACTGCCCTCTCAGATGCAGTGACCTCATATGAGTTTGAAAACCACTTTGTCAAAACGAAGCCTGCCGTTTGAAGAACCTGAGATACTTCAGACTTGATTGCCTGTAGCTCCTCTACGCATGCAGCACCACTTAGCTTGTCATCGGTGTAAAAATCAGATACAATTACGTTGGCAGCTCTAGGGAATGAAAGTTTCGCAGATTCACTCAACCTTTTTAAGCACCGAATAGCCAAAAAAGGGGCTGGTGCAGTACCATGTGTAACGGTGTTGAACTAATATAATCTCAAGGATTCAGATGGGTCTCTTCTCCACACTATGGGTTGAAACTGCCTATCCGCTTCATTAAACATTACTTGACGATACATCTTTTTTACTTCAGCAGTCAGGGCGTACCTGTGCAGACGGAAGCGGAGTAGAGTGGTTTAATTTAAACTTCTACTTTGTGTTCTATATAGCCCCGTTCACTTCGCGTGTGCATGCAGCATTATTAATTCAATCTTAATCCCTTAATTTTCAATAATTATTTGTGCTGCCAGTGTTTGCTCTTTCTGTCTTTTTGAATTTCCTTTTTGCACTTTTCCCGTTTAGCCGTTGTTGCTCTATCCCGACAGCTAAAGTTGTCTAAGCTCGCTTACTCTCACACTGCCCCTCTCTCTAGTGCTTCAATTCTCTCGGTGCAGCTGCACTTTTCTCTCTTATCTATTCGCCCGCTTATCCTATTGCTACAAGTACAATGGTAAATCTTCAATAATGTCTTCTGATATCGTCTACTTTTCAAAAAACTGTAAAAAGGTTGTTTTGTCAAATGATCTTACCATCGGATGCTGTCTGTGCGACAACATTTTGCACGCTAAGTGCATTGGTGTTACCGGCAGGACAGTTGATAATGTGAGAAAAAACATTGGCTTGCGCTACTGTTGCGATGCCTGTCGTGACGTTGAAAGGGAAATGTCATCTTTCATGCGGCAAACCAAGGGCAGTTTTAAAGAGTTGTTATCGAGTTTCAACAAAACTCATAACATCTTTTTAGCGCTTGATAAAAAATTTAATAGCCTTACGCTATTAAATGAGTCTCTGGAGTGCAGCATTGTGACGGATTCCAACAACCTGCGGCGGCCTCTCAACAGCAGCCGCCTTTGATTCAGCCTTCGACTTCAGAATTAACTCCAGGAATTTTGAGGTTCAGCGTTAGGAAACAATCGGTACCAGAAGGTGCTGTGGGACTAAACGTTCCACCGCAAATTTCAATTTCGTCTCCTATGGGAGCACAAAATGTGACCCCTCATAGCCCTGTAAATGTATCCTTCCAGGAACTACCGGCCAATATGGGCACTCTAGGCACTCAGCCTGTCTCACCAAAAGCCCTCATCGCTATCCGACCTACGAAACAGATATTTGTTTCGCGGCTCTCCCCTGGCCAAACATCTGAAGATGTTATTGCCTTTATACGGGGCAAAGTTAGAGCTGAAAATTTAAAATTAAAGGTGGAAAAATTCAAATTTTCTTATGCTATAGATATTTCATCCTTCAAAATAAATGTCCCTAATGAATTCTTTGGCACGATATGCTCAACCAAATTCTGGCCTGAGTATGTTGCGTCAAAGAATATGAAGCAAAGAAAAAGAAACGGCCTGTTGGGATAACTTTTCCTAAGCCCGATCCGACCACTGTTCTCTCTACATCCTCTAACTCTGTCCAAAAAAACTAAATACTTCTCTGTTAATCTCCAATCAGAATGCGAGAGGCTTACGTAGTAAGCTGCCCAAATTGTATTCTGATAGTTTCGCATTCGCCTCCCATGTTATTGTGTTCACAGAAACCTAGTTAAAGCCGGAGATTCTTAGCTCCGAAGTTTTCCCAGCTGCGTTCACGATTTATCGGCTAGATCGGCCTGTCAGGCGCGGGGGTGGGGTCCTCATAGCGGTCAACTCCACTCTCACGGCAGAATTAGTAACTTTTTTTTATTAGATGTTCCTACATTCCTCCACTGTCGGAACTGCCAATCTTCTGGAACCACCTTTCCGCCATTCGGATGGTTTCCAAAATGCTTTCGGATAGAGATCATTTAGAAGTATTGGGTGATTTTAATATCCCTGGGGCTATTTGGTCCCTAAATACCTCCTCTTATACACTTCAAACCTCAACAGAACATGACTTTATTATAAAGGGCTTCCAGAATAACCTTCAAACATATGTAATTTATACTGACTTCAGTAAAGCATTTGATTCTGTTAATCATTCCCTTCTCCTCAGGAAACTCGACTTAATGGGTTTTCCTATTGATCTTCTTAGGTGGATCTCTAGTTATCTGACTGGCAGGACGCAAAAGGTACTTTTTAAAAACAATTTATCTAATGTTTTTCGAGTCATTTCAGGTGTCCTGCAAGGGAGCCACCTGGGTCCTTTGTTGTTTACATTATTTATTAATGATCTGCACGAAGTTTTGACAAATTCTACTCATGCACGTTGATAATGTCAAGCCTTGCGTGCAATACAAGACCATCGCCTACCAGTCTGATTTACAAACAGATCTTGATAGCTTCCAAACCTGGTACCGCATAAACCTACTAAACTTAAATGGCTCTTAATGTAAGCAAATGACATTCCCTCGTGTCGTTCCCAAGCTTGCAATATACACGCTTAACTGCTGCTCTTTGGAAAGAATTAACTTAGTTGATGACTTGGGTGTCCGCCTGGATCCCAAACTTGACTTTATCGATCACATTTCGTGCATGGTAATTAAATCCAGGGGATGCTGGGGCTTATTAAACGGTGGTCGAAGGAATTCGATGACCCTTATGTAACTAAAAATTTATATATTTCATTTGTCCGCCCTATCTTAGAATATGGATCTTGCGTTTGGAGCCCACAGTATGGAGTCTAAAGTAAACGCATTGAATCGGTTCAAAAGAACTTTTTGCTTTTCGCTCAACGCTGTTTAAACTGAGATGCTGACCAGAGATTACCCTCCTATCATAGTAGACTTTTCCTTATTAACTTACCCTCCTTAGCCAATCGTAGAACTATGCTAGGCATTACCTTCATTTATAACCTTATTAACCTTAGTTTTGCGCCTTTGTAGAACCTCCTTTGAAAAGCATGATCCCTTTAGAGTACTGTGTGCAAGTTATAATGATTTGTATTCGGTGATTTCACATGCTAACAGTCTTCCTAAACTAAAAACTTTAATTCTTACCCACTTAGATCGCATGCAAGCAAACATTCAGGCAGCTCGCCGCTAGTTTATTTCCCCGTATTCTTTTCTATATTTCAATCGCGTCTACTAATATCTAACCCTAACAAGCACGTGCGTGGTTTCATAAGGGCCACTTGAGTGGACTGACGGAAGTGCATCAACGTCCATATAATCAATATATCATTCAAAGCCACCTGAGACGATGTTTTGCATGACGCATCGAAAACGACGAAGCTTTGTTGACGTTCTCTGGAGCCTCATCACACATTGAATCATATAATGTGGAGTGGTAGGATTGTTTTATGTAGGTGACATATAGTATGACCCAAGGCAAGATATTCTTCCATGAATTCCAAGTACATGGTCTTCATGTCAGGATCTCGAGACAACCTTCTCTCAAGCGACAAAAGCCGCCGTTTCGCAACCTCGAAGGAATTGCCCAACCCATTGGGATCAGATTTAAACGGCGGCCTTACTTCGAACCATCCTGATGGTAATACCTGAGTAGTATTCCTGTAATAGTCTTCACATAACTTGTGCTCAGGCGACATAATTTTCTTTGGAGTCGGCATTTCCACCAGTGACCAAAATTCTGTAAAGTGTTGTCAATCGACACTAACTGTTCTTCACTACAACTGTAACTATTCACAACTTGTTTCGGGACTAAAGATTTATATCTCCCCGAGACAACCCAACCCAGATGCGTCTTTTGAAGAGTTAGATAGTCAGGACCTTGTCTTATTTGACCAACAACTAATGATTCGAAAAATGATTCGGCTCCTATTAGAATATACTTTCTTTGTGATTTATACAAAAATAGGGGTATGCTAATGGTAGGTTCTTCGGGATCTTCCAATCGCTGACGTTCACCGATTGATCGGGATGATAGCCGGGGATCGATTTTAGTATCCAGAAATCGAAGGAGAACTCACTACAAATTATTCGCGACTTCACCATGGTATGTACCTTTTTCTTAACTTGAGAATTGGACTCTCCAATACCTAGTAAATTGATACACGACTCCTCTTTATGAATCTGTAAGACCCAGAGTCCAGAAGTGCTCGGGCTAAAACGTATTCACCGCTTTTAGTGCGCACGCTTACGATTAACGTAGCTAAAATCACCCTATCCAATGACGTGGCATGCATAACATGTGACGTGGAAGGCTGATCTTGAGTAAAAGGAAGATAAATACTCTCTTGAGGAGGTGGCAACGCTAAGCTGTTATCAGGCACTGAGTATCTGTGGAGCAGAATATGGTGTGATCGGTCACAAGGTCGACACTTTTTGCTTTTGCATTTTGACACAGTATGGCCTTTTAGCAGTTGGTCTTTATACACATTTAGAGGTTGCCAGTCGTTTTTACCCTTGTATTTCGCTACTATTTTATCCTCTGTGTCTGTGCTAATAATACACTCAGTCGAATTGACCAATACCTGTTGTTTCGCTCTCTTACCGTTCTGTATTTTAATTTTATTTTGGGACAAATTAATCCAACATTTTTGTGTTTTAGGTAACGATCCAGTATTTCTCGCTAATTACGAGGCCGTTGTTATCATTAAAAACAAAATTTGCGGTCCCGCTAGGTCTCTCCTCACGTCCCACAACACCGTGCTAAATTTCGATACAATTTTAGACAGACTAGATTGCACATATGCGGACAAATCGTCCCTAAGTGTGTGACGTCAGAATTTGGAAATGGTTCGGCAAGGAGATGCCGACCTTATGGCATACTATGACGAGGTCGAGAGGAAACTCACGCTCGTCACCAATAAAAAAGTCATGTCACATAACTCGGACACAGCAACCATCCTAAGTAAGGATGGTTCCATTCATTCCTAAGCTGAACCAAGGCAGGCCTCATGAGGACAATCCCTGGCCAAAGCGCAGGGATCCTGAGACCTTAGACCAGAATAAAGTTCAGCCCATGGAGGTAGACCCCTCAACGGCTAAATTCAGACAAGAAACAAGCTGGGGAAAGCCACAAAGTAATAACAATTACGAAAGGCAGAACTCGTCCCAGAGGCAATCGGGCCAAAGACGCCAACGCGTTAATAATATAGCCCAGCCCCAACAGGAGGAAACAGATTATGCCGCCACAGCTGAGGCTGCGGTCGCCACCATTGAGGAGGATAGCGACACCGCCGAGTTTAACGATCTCCTCCATTTTTTAGGGAGCGCTCCCGGCTGCTGTCCGTCGGGCGACAGTTGGCTGCCAGAACAGTAAAAATTCTCATCGACAAAATTACGTGAAGCCCGTAAAGGAGCTAAGAAACGTAAGCCGGTCGAGACCCCTTTCACTGTGAGCTCTATTCACGGCTCCAGTGACGTCAAAAACAAATGCATAATGCGCATCTTTGGACTAGACGTCCCATTTTTCCTCTTGGATACACTGAGCACGTTCGATGCTATAATAGGCTTCGATTCGCTAACGCGAGCAGGAGTACCACTGGACCTAGGCAACAGCGTAATAAAATACGCAAACGTCACTGAAAAGCTCAAATTTTGTGACTGTCAGAATGTCAATTTCACAAAAATTTATTCGCTAACGTGAGCAGGAGTAGCATTGGACCTAGGCAACAGCGTAATAAAATACGCAAACGTCACTGAAAAGCTCAAATTTTTTGACTGTCAGAAAGTGAATTTCACAAAAATCGAGCTGAACGAGCGAACAATCGCCGATTGCTACCCCATGCCAAGCATACCCATGATTCTAGCGAACTTGGGGAAAGCTAAATTCTTTACCACCCTAAACTTAAGGTGAAATATACCTGGCTGAAAAGGACCGTGAGAAGACCTCGTTCTCAGTTAATGGTGGGAAATACGAATTTTGCCGACCACCTTTCGGTCTAAAGAACGCAGGGAGTATTTTGCAAAGAGCCATCGCTGCGGGAAGAAATCGGCAAAATATGCTACGTCTACGATGACGACGTTATTATCTTTTCCGAAAATAAAAGGGATCATGTAAAGCACATTGACACAGTGCTTGAGCGCCTTCTCGATGCCAACATGAGGGTGGCACGGGGAAAAAAAATTCTTTAAAGAGAGCGTTGAATTTTTAGGATTTATTGTAACCAGAGGAGGGACAAAAACAGACCCAGAAAAAGTCAGGGCAATAAAAGAGTTCCCAGAGCCAAGAAATCTGTTTAGCCTCAGGTCTTTCCTCGGCCTGGCAAGCTATTACAGGAGATTTGTAAAGAATTTTGCATCTATTGCCAGACCTCTTACCGCCATCCTCAAAGGGGAAAACGGGACGGTCAGCAAGAATATGTCGAAAAAAGTACCCGTCAGGTACCCAGCGAAATGCATTCGATCACTTTCGCAACATTTTGGCATCGGAAGATGTCAAATTGACACACCCTGATTTCAAATTACCGTTTGACTTAACCACCGGCGCCTCAGCGAGTGGAATAGGCGCGGTACTGTCCCAGAATAAAAGACCTATTACCATGATTTCACGCATGCAAAAAGACTGCGAACTGAACTACGCCACCAACGAAAGAGAGTTATTGGCGATAGTCTGGGCAATAGGCAAACTTCAAAACTACCTATACGGTAAGAAGGAGGTACGGATCTTTACAGACCACCTGCCTCCCAAATATGCGGTATCCGACAAAAACACCAACGCTAAGATTAAGCGATGGAAAGCGTTTATTGATGAGAATAACGGGAAAGTGTTTTACACACCCGGGAAGCAAAACCTGGTAGCTGAGAGGCTGAGGCCCAGTCCGATGCGGCCACGGTGCATAGTGAGCGTTCGCTCTCTTACACCATAGAAACCACAGACAAACCCCTTAACTGCTTTAGAAACCAAATCATTTTGGAAGAACCAACCGCTTCGGCGGGATTTCATAAATTTCGGAAATAAAACCCGTCATATCATTAATTTTAATAATAAGGACTCTCTTGTCGAACACGTTAAGGAAATCATCAACGCCAACGTTGTGAACGCAATTCACTGGGATTTCCCTACACTGGCTCGTATCCAACATGCCTTAAGGCAGGAATTTCCAGCGACAAAGTTTTGCCATTGTAAAAACTTCGTCAGCGACATCACCATCGCTAATAAACAGCTTGAAATCGCTAACACCGAGCATAATCGCGCTCATAGTGCTGCACAGGAGAACGCAAAGCAAATTCTCCGGGATTACTACTTCCCGAATATGTTTAAATTAGCTAGCGAAGTGGTCGCAAATTGCAAGGTCTGCAATTAGCTAAATTTGACCGCCATCCCAAGAAGCAGGTATTAGGAACTACACCTTTCCCGTCATATGTTGGGGAAATGTTGCATATCGACATTTTTTCGACCGACAAAAAATCTTCTTAACCTGCATTGACAAATTTTCCAAATTCGCTATCGTACAGCCCTTGCTTTCTAGGGTAATAATAGATGTACGAGCACCCATCCTCCAATTGGTAAATTTCTACTCTAACACCAAGACCATATATTGCGATAATGAAACAATCACATCATTGCTGAAAAACCAATACAGCATCGATGTTGTCAATGTGCCACCGCTACACAGTAGCTCCAATGGCCAAATAGAGAGATTTCACAGTACCCTGGCGGAAATGGCCAGATGCCTCAAAATTGATAAAAAAAAATACAGGATACTGTGGAACTAATATTGCGGTCTACTGTAGAATACAATAGGTCGCTACATTCGGTTACACAGTTTAGGCCGGTGGAGGTCATCTACGCCAGCAGCGATGAGATGAAGCTGGCAAATAAAGCCAAAACTGACAAGGCACAGCAGTCTAACTTAGACAGGGTTAATCCTTCAAGGCAGAACCGAGTTTTCGAAGTCGGTGAAAGAGTATACCTGCGCAACACAAGAGACTAGGAAACAAATTGACACCGCTTTATTCAGAAGAGTGTGTAGAAGCAGATCTGGGAACATCGGTTCTCATTAAGAGGAGGAGAGTTTGCTAGCATGATTGACTCCACTTTGGTTTAACAAAGAGCTGACTCGTTTAAAAAACATAAAATCTAGACTTTATAATAAGTTTAAACTTACTGGTTCAAAAGCGGCCTTCTCATCTTATCTTAGTGCTCGATCTAACTTTACCGTGCTTAACGCTCAGTGTTATAAAAATTATTTAGCTCGTTGCAAGGTCCAGTTCACTCAGGACCCCAAACAGTTTTATAACTTTGTTAACTCTAAACGAAAACCCACGTTACACCCTCCCTCGCTGTCATTTAAGAATACTACAGTAAATTCTAATCAGGCAATAGCTAATCTCTTTGCAGAGTTTTTCAAAACTACTTATTCGTACTCAACATCTTCAGATCATAAATTTTGCCCAGTTCCCCTTAATCTTCAGTCCTAGTTTAAACGAAAGCTCACTTATTCGTGATCTTCAGCGTGTTAAGCCAGTTTATTCACCACGTCCCGATGGTATACCGGGCTCTGTGCTTAGGTATTGCTCCGAGGCGCTGTGTAGAATCTGTGTAGAATGTGTCTTTAGAATCCTCCGAATTTTCCCTTATTTGGAGGGAATCATTTGTTATTCCTCTTTACAAAAAAGGTAGCAAATCGGAAGTCAGTAATCATAGAGGCATCTCTAAGTTATCGGCAAACCCTAAACTTTTCGAGAATGTAATCACTCCTCAATTGCAACATCTGTGTAGATCCGTCATTTCGCCATGTCAGCATGGTTTTATGAGGCGAAGATCAACCACGACCAATCTTCTGGAACTTACCTCTTTTGTTATTAGGGGCTTCCAACAAAATCTTCAAACCGATGTTATTTACACGGACTTCAGTAAAGCTTTCGACTCGGTTAATCATTCTCTTCTGGTTAGGAAACTTGATTCAATGGGGTTTCCTAGTGATCTTCTAAAGTGGATTTCGAGATATCTATGTGACAGGACCCAAAAGGTTCTGTTCAGAAACGTTATATCCAATAGCCTCAGGGTCACATCTGGCGTTCTACTGGGTTATCACCTTGGACCACTGCTATTTACATTGTTTATCAATGATTTGCAGCAGGTTCTAACCAAAACCAGAGTACTCATGTATGCTAATAACGTTAAGCTTTGCCTGCAGTATAGGGACAGTTCTTAACAATCTGACCTTCAATCGGATCTTGATAGCTTCCAAGCATGGTGTCATGCTAATGACTTACATTTCAACAGCTCTAAATGTAAACTAATGACTTTTTCACGTGTCACAGGGGAGTGCCACTTATATGCTAAACAATTGCTCTTTGGAAAGAATTTCTATTGTTGATGATCTGGATGTTCGCCTGGATCCTAAACATTCGTTATCAGAACACATTTATTGTATGGTTAACAAAGCCAGAGGCATGCTGGGATTCGTTAAAAGGTGGTCGAAGGAATTCGATTCTCCTTATGTAACGAAGACTCTCTTCACTTCGTTAGTACGCCTTATATTGGAGTACGGTAATTGTGTCTGGAGTTCTCAATATGGAGTCCTTAGTAGCCGCATTGAATCTGTCCAGAAGAACTTTTTGCTTTTCGCCCTCTGTGGCCCGCCCTGGGATGCTAATCTTAGATTACCGTCTTACTCTAGTAGACTCCTCCTACTTAACCTACCTTCTTTAGCTAACCGTAGGACGATGCTTGGCGTCGTCTTCCTACATAAACTTATTCACGGAGATGTGGAGAGCCCATACCTTTTGGGACAGCTCAATTTCCATGTTCCCCGTCTTTCATCTAGAAACTTAATCCCTTTAGTAGTTAACCACTGTAGGCGAGAGTTTGAAGTACATGAACTCTTTAGGGTTTTATGTATGGATTACAAACGCCTATTTAGTAGTATTAAAGGCATAGAAAGCCTTCAAAAACTAAAAACCGTATTGCTTGTAGCATTCTATTCTATCTTTTATTTCTCAAGTCTATCTAGTACGCGTTTCGTGCCGTACGTTACACGGCTGCGCCCATCGGTTGGTTGGGCGGGAGGTGGACGTGGGTGGGCACCGAAATAATTCAATCAGAACGACGACAAAATAATAATAATTAATAGTAACTTTTGAATCTAACGTATGTATTTATCAACAAAAAGTCCTTTTAATTTAATAAATATTTAATTTATGTTTGTTTTCTTCGAACAGTTTTTTAATATTTTTTCTGATCAAGACGAGAAAATTATTTAAATTAATAATCAAATCACGGAGTATCAATATTAATAGTGGAAACAAGCGACGCCGAAAAGAGTATACCCTCCAAAAACAGGGTAGCGCATCACTTGGCGATCCGCCAATCAAGAGGACCAAAAAAAAGGTATAGCCGCCAAAAACGGGGTTGCGTATCACTTGACGGTCCTCTAACCTGCGCGCGAAACGAAGAGGGTCCAACAACAACAACAGCGCTTGCACCGGTGCACAAGCGAAAATGAAAAGTTTTACTGCTGCAGCTGCTGGTATATAGGGCTTTATGTATTGGTGCGCAAGCTTGGATTAACTTCCCAACTATTAGAGAGAGTTTCAATGAGAGATAGGAGGAAGGGGGCAACAGCGATTGCAGTATTACACACAATAAATCTATATATAAAAAAATGTCGTGTTTGTGTAACACCACTTATAACTTAAGAACGGCAGAACAGATTTGGGTGAAACTTGGTAGGGAGGTAGCTTTGAGCCAGGAGACGGACAAAGAAACTTTTTATCCCGTTCAACAGCGTTATGTTATACTCCTCCGAAATGGATGCAGTTATAGTAATTAATTTACAATAAGCAGTCTGTGAGCGTTATGTATCGTACATTTATGTGTGTGCCATAGGCCCCTGAAATAGGGCCCTGCCGATAACTGTGAGCTGCGGGCAGGACGATCAAATCTTTTCCGACAAAGCCGTTATCCAAAAAAAAAATACAAAATACTTCAAAATAAAGGACTGAAGAAGTACAAGAAATTGCACGTGAACAGCGCCGCGAAAGTATGGCTCGACTAGCGTTTGCATAGGGCAAATGGACGTTGTTTGAGTATTGTAGTGCATTGCCATTTTACTCATTGATTTGTGGCGAAACAAGAATCACGCCACTTTCTTGCAAACAGTCAAAAATACAATGGTTGTCTCCAAATGACGTCATTTGGGGCAGATATCGAAGGACAGGGATTTATTTTTTTACTTACAGAAAATATAGTTAAATAATAACTTAGTTTATCTACTGGTATCTTCCACCCAAAAATATTTTGTAGATACAAGGACATATTTACCATCAAATTGGATCACTACATCCTTTCGAAGATACACAGAATAAATTATTTTAAATATATTTTTATCGGCAACTTTTCAAAATAATTTCTGTAATTTTGTCCCATCAAAAGGCGAACTTATTGACAATATATTTTCAAACAGTATTTCTAACTAAAAAAATAATGGTTGAATGAGTGAGCAATTTTAAAAATAAAGATGTAGATGACCTTAACTAAACAATTCAAAATAAGATCATTGGAATAATGCATTTATTCCACCAATAGAATACACAACACACAAGGTACTTAAGTGAAGAGAAGCCTATGTACTAAAATACAGAAATAATAATGAATGATTAGTGGCGGTATTTAATTTTGTTGTATTTTTTCCAATAAAAAAAACGAAATACACAATCTTATTTATTGCCATTAAGGCGGAATTAATGCGGAACAATAAAAATCCTTTTTTTTCCAACAAAATATTTATTAACCAAAATAAATTAAAAAAGAAAACAACCAGCTTTTCTAGAAAACAAAAAGGGGCAAAACGTTTGCCGGGGTTGGCTAAAAATAAATAAATGTTGCGTCCAAGAGCGGTTCAATTTATTGTGTATGAATATAATTTGGTTTAAACAATAGATAATTTAATAAATTAATCATCCAAATCTAGCTCTGCTATTTGGATACCAAGAATTGAAGCGAGGTGCAATATTTCAGCACAAGACAATAAACAATTCATTTGTCTCAAACTTAAGCCTTCAATTTTTTGCACAAATACCTCTGATCCTATATATGTATATAAATATATGTATATACTCCAGGTTCCACTTTCCTCAACGGTAGATCTCTCGGTGATGGCAGCAATTATGCGCAGGACAGATGATTTCGCAACCGACAAAATTGTTTATAAATTTTTTTTTTTTTATAATTAGGTGTGTGACGACGGTCACAGGGTGGCCGCCGCTACGAATAAAAATATGTAAATAACGATGTAAATATGAAGTCAAAACGTAATGTAAACAGTAGGCTAGGGTTAGCTATAATAGTAGAATAAGTTTGTACATATTAGTTAGGGCTATTAGGCGTTAAGGAATCATAGGGCAGGGCACACACCTCGGCCACACCAGGCCTGACGACACGGGCAACATAGCCCGCACCGTTAGCAACATCCTCAAGGAACGAGAGGAAACAATGACGCAGTGGCTGGAACACGAGATCCGCCAATCAGCGATCGGCAGAGGAGGCCGGAGAGCGCGATCCGGGCAGAGACCCGCGGCGCAGACGCCGACAGAGCGGTGGAATGCAAAAAATTTGCATGGATCACCTGCAGTCCAAGAAAGGGAACGAGACAGAAAGCTTGTTAGGCAAAGAATGTATGTAATGTGGAACGGCACGCGCCATCGATCGTGGCAGCGCAGCCGGTAAAGGAGCGGGCAGAATTGGGTCACGCGACGGCTGGAATGAGGGGAAAAGATCACTCGTAATTAGGCCAGCAGCGATTCTAGAAGTGTGAGATAATCGAGACAAGTGACCCCCCGCGAAACACATACATTTTTGACCCGCCCAGCGTGGGCAATTTAATCTGGCAGTTGGGAGTCGAGAAAACCCACCCTAAAAATCCTCAAAACCTCGGCCACTCCATTTTCTGACGTTTTCCAATTATAAATTTAACTAGAAAGGGACTCTGGGCCGCTGAGTTCATATCTCGGCCGTAGTGCATCCTTACAGGTGGCTTTATTTACATCTGCCCAGGGAGCACTTAATTAAATGTTATGATTACATTGACTATAAGTTATGTTTGCTTGGATGAGGAGTGTATATCTTGTGACGACGGTCACGGAGTGGCCGCCGCCACTAGTAAATATGTAAAATATATGTAAATATTAGGTTAAGATTAGGTATAAGAGTAGGTTAGGATAAATAGGAGTAAATACTAGTTAGGGTCATAGGCGTCAGGGGATCATAGGGCCGGGCCCACACCTCGCCGGCAGAGCATCGGAATGCTAAAATGGAATTTGCAGTAGCTACCTGCCGCCCAAGAGGGAGCGAGAAGGAAAGCTCGCAATGCAAAAGAATGCATGGAATGCGGAACGGCGCGTGCCATGGATCGTGGCAGGGCAGCCGAAGCTGGAAGAGATGGCAGAATTAGGTCACGCGACAATTGGAAATCGAAACAAAGATCACTCGTAATTAGGCCAGCGACGAAAAGAGTTAAAGTGCAAAAAACCCAAGTGACAAGTTGACGACCCCGATATACATATATAAACCAGGACACCAGACACGGGACAACGAGGACCCCACCACGAAAGGACGAAGAAGCCACGGAGGAAATCTGAACCCCGGAGAACATTTATTTGGTGAGCGAGCCGCGCCCGCCGCACATTAATTTAAGAATCGAACTTGGTGTGAACGAAAACAGGGCAGGAGTAGAGAGGGATAGGAATAACATAAAATACATTTACGAACACAGTAGGGACAAATACATACATCATAAACATTAAATAAAGGCAGAATAAACACATTTAGTACCAACTCTGTTATTTCCCTATCCCAATTAGCCTCTCATATCACCCACTGTGCCCCTCCTCCCCACCTCGGCTGCCGTTGGGTAATTCCATGCATCGATTCGGGCAGGACGGGGACAGGAGCGTCACGTCGCTGGGACTAAATTCCGGACGTGGGCGCGGGCGCCGGCTGCGGGACCCTTCCCAGCCGTCTGTCCAGTCTCAGGATGCGCTTCAGGGATTAGCCCGGGCGCCGCCGCTGGAAATTACCAGTCAAGGGGGAATATTTAGGGGAGGGCGACGGCCCGCCGTTGGGATACCACGGTGGAGCCGACGGGCCGCGGCAGCTTGGGTACGCCGGTGCCGCGGTTTTAGGGTTGCGGGCGGGGGAGCGGGCTGCTGGTCTCACCACGGGCCACGGCTCCAGTCTTTAGTGGAGGGTCCGGCCGCTGGGAAACTCCAGGGCCGGTAGCGCGATCCCGCCCAGCGTGGGCAATCGGGAGTGGTAGTCATATAGGTCGAAATCCACCCCTAAAATCCTCACCAACCCCGGCCCCTCCATTTTCTGACGTTTTCCAAAAAATATAAATTTAACTAGAAAGGGACTCTGGGCCGCTGAGTTTATATACCGGCCGTAGTGCACCCTTACAGTTTGGCGCCCGTAAACAGGGACCGTCAGGAAATGGGGAGATGTAAGAGTTTTTCTAAGGTGGATTAAAGCCACACCAGCCGAACACGAGGTTTTTAGCAGCGTGCACATACATATACATACATACGTGTATGCATATGCAAACGACCAGAAACTTCCAAGTCAGCGACGCACATGCAGCCGCCATAACGGCACCTTGTTTTTTTCGGGCAGCAAAAGAAAAGAAGGGGGAAGAGGAGACAACGATAGAAAATTCCATTCAAGACAAAAAATAGTCTCGCCAAAAACGGGCCGCGAATTAGGCATCCTAGTCAATAAGCAAAGTAACAAAGTCGCTGCCGACGCCGACGTCAGCAGAGCAGAAAAATCCGCCGATGTGCGTGCAGATCACGAGTTGCTGTTTTACATACATATATATATACACATACATAGATACTAATGATTTTCGCTCTTAGTTGCGCCACCATCGGGGCGGGGACCAACTTATATATTGGCCCTTTCTATTAAAGTATGACACTCACTCGAACACACATCGAACAAAAAAAAATTAAGGAAAATCAAATCGTCGCGAATTCATCGAATCCTAAAAATTTAACAAAGAAATCCTGCGAATATAGAACGGAGAATAATAGTAGTCCTTCGGCCACAAGGACAATACAGATCCTGCGCACAGGGGTTAAATAAAATAAAATAAACAAAATAAATTAATAAAATAACTAAAATAAAATAAATCGAAATAACTCGAATAAGTTAAACAAAGTAAAAGTATACACGGAGAGAAGTAAATAAAACTGGGACACTCAGAAAATACTCGTCGTTGAATAAACATCGAAAAATTAAGAAAATTAAATCGCCGCGAAATTAAATGGAATCCTGTGGTCCTGCGCAAATTAAATAAATATATCGAAGGATAAAATAAACTAAAGGAAATTAATTAAATAAAATAACAGGATTAAATAAAATGAATTAAATAAAGGCAAATAGATTAAAATAAATGGCACAAAGAATTAAACAAAGGAACACGGAACAAGCGGAATAAATTAAATTGGACGATACACTGGGAGAATTTAATAGGAAAATCGAGCAAGTGGAAAATAAACGAAACCAACGGAGTAAATAAATAATTAAATTGAGCAAGCGGAATAAAAACCATAAAACAAAGCGAGGCATTAAATTAATAGAATAAAGTCGGACTACACTGAAAAAAGGAGACAAAACAAAGAAAATAACAACACAAAATAATAATAAACTAAAATAGATAAATAACAATAATAAAATTAAATAAAGCAAAAGAATAAATAATAAAATAAAATAAAGAAGTGAATAAATTAATAAACTCAGGGAAATAAAAGACAAAAAGGCTGGATTCATCCTAAAATAAATAATAAAATTGCCGTAGATGAATGGATAAATAAAAATACACGGAGGAAAATAAAATAAATACAATAAAAACAATTAAATAACGATTAATAAAATAAAAATATACGATCAGGAATAAAATATAGTAAGATAAATAACTTATACAAAATAAAATAAATACAAAATAAAACATAATAAACAGGAAAATCAAATAAATAAATAGTAAGATAAATAAATAACATAAGGTAAAATAAATATAAATAAATACGATTAAATAGGATAGAACAAAATATGCAAGCGAAGGAACGGAAATTAAATTAAATTAAATTAAACAAAATTAAATAAAATAAATTAAGAAAGGAAATTAATTTAAGACAAGCGGAAAGGGATAAGCACAAAGGAATACGACGGAAGGCAAGGAAAAGTCCAAGAAAAAAAGAGGGAAAAAATCGAACACGTCTAGGGAAAATATATATAAGAAGAAGGAAATCAAGCAAATACAGCAACGGAACTGAAAGCAAGGGGAGAAGAAAACAAAAAAGGAAAGAAATACTACATTTTAATAATCACAGAAAAAAGGAAGGAAGTATACATATAAAAAAAAAGTAAAAAAAGCAGGCTAATATAATAGAATAAATAAACAATAAATAGTAAAAAATAAGGAATAGAATAACCAGGATACAGTCACATACAAAAAAAAGAAAATTCAAGAAATAAATAATTAAATAAGCTATATAAACACAAAAAAATATATATAAAATATTAATAATCCTAATAAAAAAGAAAAAAAAAAACTAAACTAACCATGGCACTGTGGTTGCGCCCGTAGGCCATAAATAAAAAAATCGACTTAGAAATAATTAGTCAAAATGTAAAGAATTTGTCTCTAAATTGTCCATATTTTGTCATTGCAAACTAGTTTTTTCCGGAATTCTAACGGAACATTCTAAAAATAGAATGCAAAGTGTGAACACGTCTTTAATTTTGCTGCTGCAGCTGCATTTAGTGAGCTTTTCGTCAAAACAAAGGTGAAGTTCAAAGTGTTCAAACGTTCGTTAGAGAGGTCCGAATTTTATTATTTAAAATGAATTTTAAAGTTGAAGGTATTTACTTACGAATTACTTATTGTGGAATTGATTTGATAAATATTTTGTTCGTTATGTGTTTTTAATTAATTATACATTTTTTGTGTATTATGTGAACGTCTTTTTCATGTTTAAGTAGACTTTTAGATATGTTGCCCCCCGATTCCCCCTTTATGAGTGATATCAGTGCATTTGCCAATGTTTTCAGGTAATAAAAATGTTAAGTTCAGCTGCTGAATTTTGCTGATGTGTATATACTCATTAATAAACTCAAGCTGTCTTACTGTTTTCAAGGTCAAATTTGCGACGCAATCTGCTGCTCTTCATAACAAGTCAAAGGAAACTACCAAAAAGAGACAAATTTAATTTTTTCCAGCACATTTGATTTATTAGAAGATATTTGTTAATATTTATTTCACTCCAATTAGCATTCAATTAAATTTTATTTTTTATGATTTAAATACATTTATTCTTATATACATATCATAAAAGGAACTTTAGAACCTCATTTCATTATATTTTGAAAAGCTTGTGGGAAGGGGGGGTTCGGAGTTACATTTTTATACTCTCAATAATTGAAATACAAATAAATTGGATGCCTAATAATGAAACTGTGCAGTGGTTGGGCTTGTATGGAGCCGCGGCCATAAATATTTCCCGTAGAGATATCGCTATGAAATTTTCCCCAAAAATCTTAAAAAATATTTTGTATATATAGTAAAAAAATTGTCTTG
>VNJN01002977.1:0-13138 GCA_008042485.1 Drosophila mayri | reverse complement strand
TTTCATTACGCACCAATACCCTGCAGCGGCATCAGTTCGAGCAGCCATGTCCGCATTCACAGAGACGGCGATGCTGAAGAAGCTGGCGGAGCTGAACAGCAGCCAGCAGAGCATCCAGACGCTGTCCCTGTGGCTGATCCACCACCGCAGCAATGGTGCGGCTATAGTGAAGACCTGGCAGCGGGAGCTGGAGAACGGTAAGTACTGATATCTGTAGTGTTCCCAGCCCGGTTACATATCCCACCGCCCGCACACCCTTTACTCCACAGTAACGGAGCCCATGAAGAAGCTGACGTTCATGTACCTGGCCAACGATGTCATCCAAAACAGCAAGAAGAAGGGGCCAGAGTACGGCAAGGAGTTCAGCCACGTGCTGGCCAAAGTCTTCACCCACATAGGCGAGAAGTGCAGTACAGACAAACTGCTCGGTAGCTTGGGCCGCATACTCAACATCTGGCTGGAGCGGGGTGTCTACGATCCCAAGGTTATAGCCGACTGGCGGTTGCGCCTTCATCGGGAAGGTAGCAGCAGCGGAGGCGGTGGCAGCAGTAATGGTGGCAAGTCAAATGGAGAATCGAACAAGATGGAGTCAAAGGAGACAAAGAGGGACGAGAAATCCGAGAGACGGGAGAAGCGTAAGCAAGAGGATCGTCACTCGAAGTCGAAGCGTCAACGGCAGCACCACCAGAGCAGCAGTGGCAGCTCCTCCAACAATGCCTCTGTGGCGGCAGAGGAAGACGTCGTTGGAGAGCAACAGGAGAACGGGCACACGCCGCCTTACCTGCCCCTGGGTGAACCACCGGAGGCCGAGGAGCTAATCAAGGCGTTAACCAGTATCGAAAACTCCGCCTCTAGCGATGCGGTGGTTCGCGAACGGATTGCCAAACTGCCCCAGGAAATATCTGAGATAAGCTGCATCAGCAAATTGGAGGATAAGGATAAGGCCAAGGCCCTGGCCCTGCAGGTTCGTTAAATACATATTTTGATTGTCAATATTCACGCCTTAGAAAAATAACTGATAACTACCTCTGAATACCTTTTTCCTTAAGGTTAACGAAGCTGTGGACCTGCTCAACGATTACAATGCTCGACTAGCTGCCGAAATGGAGGAGCGTACTAAACTGGCCACCATGCTGCGTGACTTTCAAGCAGAGCAGAAAGAGCTCTTATCCCAGGCAGAACAACGCCTCGATGTACGTTTTGGCAGGGCATATATATGGGGTTGTAACTGAACATGTCCTACACCAACTTCCTTTTTGTCAAAGAGGAGACCACCTCCGTTGGCCTCTGCCTGTTTGTTATTAGTATTTACTTATTTATTTGATTATTAAAAAACTAAAAATCAAATTAAATTGAATCGAAATTTAATTACTTGTTTCCCTGCAGGAACACAAGAAGAAGCTGGCCAAGATGCTGGGTTTGCAGAAGGAGATTCACGACCATCTTTCCAACCTGCCTGATCTAACTCAATTGCCGGATGTGACCGGCGGACTGGCGCCCCTGCCCTCCGCTGGCGATCTCTTCAACGCTCTGCACTGATGACAACAGCAAAAAAAGGAGCTACTTAAAGTCAACCGTAGTTTATACAATATTATATGTATATATTTATTTGCAAGTGTTCCCGTGTACGCATCCTGTCCAATGCCCACATATTAAATAAGCTGGTAATCAATTAAAATTTTGGTTAAGCTTTAAATAATTGTCATTGAACGAAAATGTACATTTGCTATCCTTGTAAAATTATTTCACTTGGAAAAAACCCTTACAAAAACTTAAGAAAAATATAAACAAGAGCAAATACAACACATTGGTGGGCTGGCCTGGTCACCCAACCAGAGAGTTTATACAATATATATATATATATATATATTTGCAATTGTTCCCCGTGTGCGCATCCTGTCCAATGCCCACATCCACTGATTGTAACCCACCAACAACACACCTAGATAAACGATGCAAACTAATGACGGTTAAGTTGAGTAAATAATTGCAAGCAATAACCAAATATAGAATCCCATTGGAAGTGGATTTAGTGCATCACGTAGTTAGCAGCTCCCTGCCACTTTTCGGTGAAGGAGATGATGTCGGCGACGCCGCTGCCCGGCGACATCTTCACGGCCACCGAGAATTTGCTCCACACATCTCGATTTACTTGGTTGCTCGACGCCTGGAACGTGACTGGGTGGCGACCTAGAACAGGGAATCCACTGAGGATGCAGGGCAAGTCGTTGGTGCCCAAGCTGGACTCGTACAGGCCACGATCGTCGGTGGGCAGCTGCTGGTCGACCTGCTGGTCCATGCTCACAGCTAGCACCCATTCGCGCACCTCTTCGTGCAAATTCGGATCGTTCTTCAGGTGTATGTCCTCCGGCAAGGGTACGGAGCTGGGAAAATCGGTGCTAGCCAGATCCGAGTGGTCCACCAACTGTCCAGAGCCCTCTTCGATTGCCTCGCACACGTCCAAGTAGTGATTCAGCATGACAAAGGCCTCGGACTCGCGACCTGCCTGGCGTAGAGCCATCCCAGCTTCGTAAAAACCTTTGTCCACCGGCAGCAGATCAGTGTGCCGAAGTGTGGCCAACGATAAACGCAGGGCCACCGGCTGGAGAGACTGAACCTCCTTGCACACAGCTCTGGTGGCATAGTAATGGGAAATCAATAGGAACTGCTCCATGCTGCTGGTAAATGGGGATTGAGCCTGCTCTGGCGAAGCCTTCAGACGTTCCAGCAGTCTGAAGAGAAAGTCCCTCAGCTGACGCCACAGAGTGCCTCCCTCCGATTGCTCCTCCCTCAGGGCCAGGCAATCCAGAGCGATTCTGGTGTAGATATTAAAGTGAGCCTCAATTGGAGGAGCTCCGTAGCTCAAGTAGAGTCCCAAGGCGGTGCTGCAGCTGCCCTCCCGGATGAGCTGCGCGGCATAAACGGCTACATACTTTTGCAGCACGGCGGGATTCAGCTGCTTGGCCTTCTCCAGGCAACGTTGCCACTGACCCTGCTCCGCCAATAGATCCAGAGCGGAGACTATGTCTATGTCCGCCAGCTGCTCGATGTTACCCTCGTGCTTTAAGCACGACTTTTGCTGCTGCTCCACGTAGGCCAGGAGCTGAAGATCCGGGTCGATTTCCTTGGCCAACCGCCGGGCCTTGCTCCATTGCTCCGTCTTGATGAACACATCCACCGCCTGCTTAGGCATATCCGCAGCCAGATAAAGCTGTGCCGCCGGTCCAATCTGCTTGATGGCCAGTAGGCGGGGTCCCAGAGACTGGGCCAACACCTGGGCATCCTGACCCTCCAGAAATTGATTGCATATTTCAGCAGCTCTCAGGAGGGCGCGCTCCAAAGTGACTGCATCCTCGGCATTGGTGGAATCGATCTGCATGAGGCACTCGGCAGCCTTGCGGAACTGCTCTTTTTTTGCAAACTCTGCTGCCTTCTGCAGGTACGCACGTGTAATGGAGACGGTATCCTCGCCTGTCTGGGCCTGAGCCAGAGCTCCTTGTTGGAGCTGGGCCTGCAGACGCCTCAAGTTATTCAGGGCCGGCGGATAGTGCTCCTCGGCGATGCGGAGGGCGTCTTCGTAAAGGGATTCCTGCTTGTAGTGCTCCACAATAAGGTCGGGCCTCTGGGCTCGCAAAAGGAGAGCCTCATAGTCTTTGTAGTTACGGGTCTCCAAGGCGGATGAAGCCTGCCCTATCAAAACCTCACTCACTGCGTCCGGCAGATGCAATTCGGCCACATTGAGGGCCGCCTGCCAGTCTCCGGCATGTTGGTACATCAATATGGCCTCCCGGGGCTTGTGAGCCTTCAGAAACTCGGACTCCGCCGCCTCGAATTTACCCTCATCCTCCAGGGACATCGCAATCTTCAGGTGAACTTCATCAGTGGGTCTGCCGGCGAAGCGGCACAGCTCCATGGCGAAATCAAACTGTCCCGAGTCACAGGCGAAGACCACTGCTGTGTCCAGGAGTCCCAGCTTGCTCAGCAGGCGCACGGCGCTCTCCGTGGGCATAGACTTGGCCCACATGTAGGCCACCTGTTGGCTGGCTCCTTCGGTTCCCTTCTGTTTGGCCACGCGATAGCCATCCTCCCAGCGGCCCGAGGAACAGTACATGTGCACAGCGGACTTCCAGTCTCCGGAGGCCACGAAGTGCATCTCTGCGTTCTTAAGCTTGCCGCGCGACTCCAGCTGACGTGCCAGATGAAGATGGGTGCTGTCCAGCAGATCCTTGTGGTGGCGCTCAACCAGCCGAATCATAGAGTCGTAGAGCTCCCGCCGCTTGTACATGGCTATGGCCAGATCCGGTTCATTGACGGCAATCAGCACCTTCTCGGCGTCCCTGTACTTGCCCTGCTCCTCAAGAGTGATGGCCAACTGGACGAAGAGTTCCCGCAGCTGCTCCGACTTTAAATACTTCTCACCGATAACATAGGCCCGCTCCCATTTGCCGTGGCTGTTCAGTAGCTCGATTGCTTCCTTATGCAGATTGGCTCGCACCAGCATGTCTTGCGCACCATCCAGATCACCGGCAAAGGCCAGGTGCTTGGCTAGGTCAACGGCATAGCCCTGAATGAGCTCTGGTTCATCCAAAACCTTGGCTATTTGGACTGCCTTCCGCCATTGCTTGGCACCCACGGCGGCCTCTAGGGCTTTTTGGGTGGTGCCCGCCTCTATGTAGTGGTTGATTGAGGCGTCAAGCTGCTTGCGGCTCACCAGCCAGTCGCCCCACTCCTCCTCTAGGGAAGTCACCTCCTGCGGCGCCACCACCCGTCCTAGTTCCAGGGCTCGGGCATAGGCTCCTCCCTTGCGGTAAAGAGCTAATGCTGCCTCTGGGCGGGACAAGCGAGTGGCTATGTCCCCGGCCAATTCGTACAACTCGGAGTGAACCAGTCCCTCGGTGACCTGCAGCATCACCTGCTCGTCTTGCAGGATGTGCGGCGTTTTCAGGGCCAATCGAGCTGCTCTGGCTGGCTTGTTAGCCTTCAAGAACAGCGACATGGCCTGTTGGAGATCTCCTTGCTCCTCGAGCACTTGGCCAGCCTTCTCCTGCTGCTCGCTGCTCAGCAGATAGTCCATGTGATGCTGTTTTAGCTCCGAGATTTTTGCATAGCCGCGCCTCTCTGCCAGAGCTACGGCTTCGTCCCACATGCCCAGTTGCTGATACATCTGCAGAGCAGCCTCGATGTCACCCTGCTCTAGGTATATCCGTTCAGCCGTGCGCAAATCAGAGCCCAGAAGCGCCATCTTTGCGCGAACCTGGGGACAGAGGATACCTGGGGAGCCAGTGGACTCTTCAAACTCATCAGCCTGCTCGATTATTCCAGCTAGGTAATACCCCTTTGACACGTTACCCAAGGCGGCGTAACAACGTTGGGCCACGCGCAGGTTCGCATCCTCTAAGGATATGATAGCCAGATTGTGCCACATGGCCTTAGCAGCGGGCTTGTCGCCCAGGGACTCCAGAAAGTGGACGGCGCGGCCGAAGTCACTGTCATTGACAGCGGTTCCAAATTCTACCAGGCCCTCGTCCAGCTGGTAGCTGTGCTCACTGGGTCCGTCCTGGGAACGAACCACAGTGCGGCCCTGGTAAAGAATTTAAATGCTGTAACAGGAATGCTTACTCCGTTTAACAATTTACTTACATTCTCACGCACCACCTCGATGGCCTCACCGCGTACGCTTTGCAGGGTGACATGCTCGGGCAGATCGATGTTGTACCAAATGGCCAGGTTGGAGTGACTCTGGGCCACCACGACGTCGCTCTGGGGCACCCACTGGACGAAGGATATGTTGCTCAACAGGCTCTGTTTTTTCCCTGTGTAATTATCGACAAGGATGAGGCGCAGCTTCTTGTCGCGGAATAGCAGCTTGTGAGCTGTCTCGCTTAGTTCCAACCAGTCGATTTTGGTTTCGTGGTTGATCTGGCCGCTGGTCAAGCGGCTCACCAGGTCCACCACACAGATGGTCTTGGCATCCAGGAGAAAGGCCAGTTTCTTGTTCTCCCGGCCGTTTCCTCGTTCGTTGAGTCGCACGGAAATCACGTGTGGATTTACAAACTCGGTGCGGACTGAACCCAGAATGGCATTGTCACCGTATTCCACCAGGCTTAGTTCGCCGACATTAAAGACCAGGCACACGTTCGGATTCTCAAAGTAGAAGCGCTCGTGGTGGCCGGAGGCAGTCCAGGGCACTTCGCTGCTCAGGTTGCGGGTTAGGTCGCAAAGGATTAGAGATTCCTCCGTGCGGGCTACTAGGTAGTTATCCCGCCCCATTATCCTCACATCATCGATCTCCAGGCCCAACTGCGACTCAATGGTCAGCTGCTGTGAGGGCTCTGTCAAGGATCGAACCAAGAGCTGACTAGGCGCCACGAAGATCAATTCGAACTTGTCCTGCCACACTGTGCGTCGCAACACGGACTCAAAGAGAAGCACTGCTCCACTGACGGAGCCCAAAGCCAGGCGAGCTCCATCTCGACGCCACAAAAGCGAGCTGAGGGTGTACAGACAGGCCACCTCCTTGCTGGCACTCTCGCTCCATGCTCCCTGGCGTGGACTCCAAGCAAAGATACGGATGCGGTCGAAGCTGCCGAAGGCCACCGCCTGGCCATTGGGGCTGCAGGCGGCCACCGTGAACTCCCGCTCGCCCTCGCTTCGCGAATGATCGAAAGTGCGCAGCTGGCGGCCCTGAAAAAAATAATTATCATCAATTAATTTAAATAAAAAAACAAGAAAAGAATCTAAACTTACCATGCTATCGTAGAAGATGATTCGCTGATCACAGCCGCCGGCACAGAATCCTCCCTGTGGCCAGGCTAAGGCAAAGGGCGGAACCGGATGGTGCACTACTCGGCCGAGGGGCTCAGTAGCCTCGTCCGTCATAAAGTACCGGATAATGGTGCCATCGTTGTGCCCACTGAGGAAGCCTGTGCCCTTGGTATTGGCAGCCAGGGAGATGCAAATGCTGTCGCCACCATACAGGCTCTGCGACTTGTTACTCTTGCTGTGCAAGGCGCGTATCTTGCCATCCTCAAGTCCTGAAATTGTATTGCATAAATAAGAACATAAAAAATAAATAAATAAGTATAGCTTACCCGCAATTATGGCTCCCGAGGTAAGCCAAATCAAGGCAGTTACCGCACTGGTCTGTGGAAACTTATTGCAGATCACCTTCTTGTCGTTCCAGGACTCGCCCAGCTTGTAAACATACACAATGCTATCGCTTTGACCGACCGCCAGCCGAGTAGATTCCGGACTGAAGGCCAGGCCGCGAATGACATACGAGTTCTTGCCGTTGGCAGGATTCGCTGGCTTTGTGCTGAACTTGTCCCTCCTTTCACCGGCGTCATCATACAGCAGGATGTGCCGATCGGCGGTAGCTATGGCCAATTTTTGCTGGTTGGGTGACCAGGCCAGCCCAGCAATGCGTTGGATTTGCTCCTATTCATATTTTTGTTGAGGTTTTGTAAGGGTTTTTTTCCAAGTGAAATAGTTGTACAAGGATAGGAAATGTACATTTTCTTTTAATGACAATTATCTAAAGTTTAACCTAAATGTTAATTGCTTTACCAGCTTTATTAATATTTTAAAGCTAACAAAATTATTTAAGGCATATTATCCTTTTTGTTTTAGCTCACCTGACCCTCCAGCAAAGTTTTTAGGTATTTCAACTGCATTTTATTCTTAATTTTGTCGAATAACTATTTTTTATATGGCAAATGTTCGCCTTAAACATGAGTTTTTAATAGAAAATGTGTTAATTTCCCATTGTGTTGTGGCCTTATGTAGTTGCTGTGGCAACCAGAAGCTCGACAACCACCAATTCCCGATGGTGGCGGTGGCACGGCAATGTCGATGGTGGCGGTGGCGGGTCCCTTTGAATATTCTCGGCAACCACAGGATGGGCAAGGATGTACACCTGCCCTACGAGTGGCAAGCATTATTTCCATTACTTCTTCTTCATTGTCAATTGTTGGTGGTGGTGGCGGTGGCGGCTTTGATTATTCTCTCTTTCCATTTGATTATTCTCGGCAACCACTGCTTGGAAAATAATATCGTCATCCGAGTCTTCTTCCTGGACATTTGTAATGTCGTCATCTGGGTCTTCTTCCTGGACATTTGAAGTCCCAGCCTCTGAAAAATTAAAGAAATGTTAGTTTACTATCTTCAAATGAGGTTCAGGGATTTAATCAGAATTATGGAGCTTATTGCAACTGAGGTTCAGGGATCTAATCAGAATTATGGAGCTTCTTTGAAATGAGGTTCAGGGATCTAATCAGATTTATTGAGCTTATTGCAACTGAGGTTCAGGGATCTAATCAGAATTACGGAGCTTCTTTGAAGTGAGGTTCAGGGATCTATTCAGAATTATTGGGCTTATTGCAACTGAGGTTCAGGGATCTAATCAGAATTATGGAGCTTCTTTGAAATGAGGTTCAGGGGACCTAAACATACTTATGCTGATTCGTGGAAAGGAACTTTTGATGTACACACTTGTCTCCTTTTCCTCGAGGATCATAATCTGACTAGTAACCTAACCTACAAAGAGTTGTGCACCAAATCTGACTACATACCTAACATACACGGGAGTACTTACCCGTCAAATTTTTCGCTGCGGCTATTATATCCTTCTTCCGCAGCTTTGCCATTACGGCACTTGACGTCCCGGGAATTTTTGGAAGACGGTTCTCCTAGACGCCGGCGTTTTTTAATACTTCACGTGCCTTTAATCGCCGTTATTATTCTTTTCCTTTTTGCCCGCCTCCTCGTTTTTGCTTTTTCTTTTCTTTTTAATTTGATTATTTTGCTCATTTTCCATATTTTTATCTTTCTAAATGCTTCCGCTCCGCACATTTTTTTCTAGGGATGGTAAGATTTCGATTAATTATGATATGCTTTATTTCGTTAACAGGTATTGAAGGAGAATCATCGAGCAAGTTCAAGGTAAGTGTGAACACTTAGAATTGTTAAAGATTATTATTATATTAAGGATTCTTTTAAAAATATAAATATGTTAGGTATAAACTTTATATATTAACAATTTTTAAAGAATAACAATATATTACGGCATTATTATTTTAGTTAAACGTTTGTAACGTAGGCAGGAGTTTGTATCAGGGAACCTGTCACAGTTAATTTATTTTAAAATTGGCCCCAAATCAAAAATGAGAAAACAGAGCACGTTGAGGTTGTTAAAATTAGTAAGGAATATATGTGTAAAATTTAAACCCTATCGGTTGACTATTTCCCATAATTTTTTTACACCGCATTTTTTGAGCATATTTCGAGTAAAATGTACATCTATATTTTCCAAAACTATCGAAATATGGACAAGCTTTGGTGATTTGATGTTTTTATACTATGCAATGCCTTCGATTTATTTGGTTTAATATACAAATAAATATAGTAGAGAAAGTAGTCAAATTCATTTTATTAAAATTCAAAACTTGAAGCAAGGATGTCAGATAACCCTTCATAGTCTTGAGTTCATTATGGTTCAGTTAAAGCATAACCATATTTAAACACACAAATATTTTGATTGAATTATTTTATTAATATAATCATATACTAGATATAATATATATTTGGAACGTGCTTCCTAAAAAGACTATAAAACGAATAAATCTAAACTTTGATGAAAATATGTTGAAAACTGAGAAAGTTATGGGGTTTTCTTTTATTTTCCTGATTGTTCCTAAGGAAGCTATAGGATATAGTCGACTGATTTTCGTGAAATTAAAACCGAAATTCAGGAATAATATAAAACGGCTAAATCTCAACTTTGATTGAGCTACTCAATTATAATCAGCAGTATTTTATACTTTCTGTTTTATATTCGTATAAGAAGATATTTTCACATCTTATAAATCCCTAGAATTATATTAAGCAATATTTTATCATTTCTGTTTTATCCTTAGAGGAAGATATTTTCACTGCATTCTACAAATCACTATAATTATAACAAATTGTGTTATTATACTTTCTGTTTTATACTCGTATCAAAAGATATTTTTACAGCTTCTTATATATACCTAGAATTATTACAAGAAGTATTTTATAATTTCGGTTTTATACCCTGCATTCTGTTTTATACTCGTATTCTTATATTTTCACACCTTTTTCTTATACCCGTACAAGTAGCTTCTTATAAATCACTAAAATTATAACAAGCAGAACTTTAAAATTATGAGCGATAGAAATTGTAATTTGTCGCCATTTCTTATTCTAAAGGATTCATATTTTGGAGAATCAGAAAAGAGAATCGAAAATTTAAATAAATGAATTTACATAAATTTAAGAAAATTCCATTACATTTATTTATGGCAATTCATGTTAGTTTCTTTTAAATTTATTTTTTTTGTTTACATAAGCCAATCAGAAAAGAAACAAATTTGATTGTCTTCCAGTCTATCGAAACTGCAATATCGTTCTCTCAACTTTGCAATCGAACTTGGGAACACAGCGTTGTCGGCGATGCAATTATGAAACATCCATCGATATAAAGATTTCTATTGAGTGCATATCGATGCTTAGCTTTACCGAAACATCGTTACATTGTTGCATCACTAAAGCGAAATGAAGGGACAAGACACGAGGTTGCGGAAAATGTTAATTTAAATCAGCGTAAAATTCGTGAAACCAGCGTGCCCCCGTGAAAAGTGGAAAGTGTTAGTGGAGGGGCACGGTCGGTAAAAGCCCCAAAACCGTTGACGGGCCGCTGGTCGTGCGTTTTAATTCATTCGCCCGAAAATGGCCAAGATCAGTGCGTTTGACTTGGCTCGGTTTTTTTTTCTTTGCGCGAAGAAAGGTGGCAGCAAAGGAAATGTGAAAAAAAGCGCCTCCAATATGAACTCTTTCGCTGTTGCAAATAAAAACACACAATAAGCAAACAAGAAAACAAAAATATTAATTTGCCATTGGGATTGGCAGCAACAAGCAATGTGAGGGTGAGTGAGCCAAAAGTATTTACTTGTTTTCTTTTATTTCTTTTCCTTATGTTTTGCATTATTCGCGCGCATTTCTCTCGCTGTCCTTACGTTTTACAAGAGCGAGAGATACGGTTGTTGAGATCCACTGTTGTAGTTGTAATTTCATTGCATATTTATTTGGGAGATGTGGAGCCAAAGAGAGAGAGAGAGACAGAGAGAGAACCGATTTAAGAACGATCCTCTCTTTCGGTTGTAAATTTTAAGTAGTTGTAATTTCATTGCATATTTATTTGGGAGATGTGGAGCCAAAGAGAGAGAGACAGAGAGAGAACCGATTTAAGAACGATCCTCTCTTTCGGTTGTAAATTTTAAGACTTGGAAGTGAAAGCTGATGCCTTGGTTTACCTTTCTTTTATGGCTTTTTTGAAAATATGTAAATCCTAAAAACGAAAATGGATAAATTCTTTTCTTGTTTAGTTTATTTTTTATAATTATTAACATGAGATTGTTATTATTTATCACATATATTTCAATTGTTAAAATATCAGCCAAATAAGCAAAACTTCTTCAATAATTTTATGTTTTCAATAACAATAATAATAATTTATTTTTATAAGGTATCAACTGTGTGCCTACGAAAAAGGCAAAAAATTTGTCGCTTTGAGAAAGTTCCTGAAAAATTATAAGAATTGCTGAGAAAATTTCTGAACGGCTTAGAAGGATAATTGATTGAGCTAGTTAATTGTAATAAGCAGTACTTTATACTTTGTCTTTACTATACGAGTATATAATAAGATGGTTTCACAGCTTTTTATAAATCACTATAATTATAACAGTTTTTTATACTTTCTTTATTATACTCGTGTAAAAAGATATTTTCACAGCTTCTTATAAATCCCTAGAATTGTAACAAGCAGTGTTTTATACTTTCTCTTTTATAGTCGTATGAGAAGATATTTTCACAGCTTATAAATAACTAGAATTGTTACAAGCAGTATTTTATCATTTCTGTTTTATACCCTGCATTCTGTTTTATACTCGTATAAGGAGATATTTTCACACCATTTTCTTATACCCGTACAAGAAGATATTTTCACTGCTTTTTATAAATCACTAGAATAATAACAAGCAGTACTGTTATTTTCAGAATCAAGAAATGACAATTGTAAAGAATCAAAAATGTTAATAAATGAATTTAAATAAATGTAAGAAAATTCAAAAATAATTCAAGTTTTTGATTTTTATTTATTTATTTAAATTAAAATGAAAATGATAGAAATTCGTTATATTTTTACATTTTTAAGGTCTCAACTTTGTGCCAACGAAAAAGGCCAAAAATTTGACGCTTTGAGAAAGTTCCTGAAAAATTATGAGAATTCCTGACAAAATTTCTGAACGGCTTAAAATGATAATTGATTGAGCTAGTTAATTGTAATAAGCAGTATTTTATACTTTCTCTTTACTATACGAGTATATAATAAGATGGTTTCACAGCTTTTTATAAATCACTATAATTATAACAGTTTTTTATACTTTCTTTATTATACTCGTGTAAAAAGATATTTTCACAGCTTCTTATAAATCCCTAGAATTGTAACAAGCAGTGTTTTATACTTTCTCTTTTATAGTCGTATGAGAAGATATTTTCACAGCTTATAAATAACTAGAATTGTTACAAGCAGTATTTTATCATTTCTGTTTTATACCCTGCATTCTGTTTTATACTCGTATAAGGAGATATTTTCACACCATTTTCTTATACCCGTACAAGAAGATATTTTCACTGCTTTTTATAAATCACTAGAATAATAACAAGCAGTACTGTTATTTTCAGAATCAAGAAATGACAATTGTAAAGAATCAAAAATGTTAATAAATGAATTTAAATAAATGTAAGAAAATTCAAAAATAATTCAAGTTTTTGATTTTTATTTATTTATTTAAATTAAAATGAAAATGATAGAAATTCGTTATATTTTTACATTTTTAAGGTCTCAACTTTGTGCCAACGAAAAAGGCCAAAAATTTGACGCTTTGAGAAAGTTCCTGAAAAATTATGAGAATTCCTGACAAAATTTCTGAACGGCTTAAAATGATAATTGATTGAGCTAGTTAATTGTAATAAGCAGTATTTTATACTTTCTCTTTACTATACGAGTATATAATAAGATGGTTTCACAGCTTTTTATAAATCACTATAATTATAACAGTTT
>VNJN01002975.1:0-12143 GCA_008042485.1 Drosophila mayri | reverse complement strand
TGACCGGTGATAGGGGCCCGGCCCCGTGATTTCCCTAACGCCTAGCTCCTATCTTACATCCTATTTTACTTCATATTTTACACCCTTAACCCTATCCTTACCCTATCTAACCCTATCTTAACCTACTATGTACACTTAACCTACTATTTACATGTATAATACAATGTTGTGGCGGCGGCCACCCGTGACCGTCGTCACAGTAGTTAGGAGTAATGTAAATATGAAGTGAACATGTAGAATACGTAGGCTAAGATTAGGGTTAGTAGGCGTTAGGGAATCACATGGCCGGGCCCACCAAGCCTGACGTCACGGGCAACATAACCCGCACCGTTGGCAACATCCTCAAGGAACGGGAGGAAACAATGACGGAATGACCGGGATACGAGATCCGCCAATCAGCGATCGGCAGAAAAGGCCGGAGAGCGCGATCCGGGCAGAGACCCGCGGCGCAGGCGCCGACAGAACAGTGAATGCAGAAACGGAATTTGCATGGGCCACCTGCCGCCCAGGAGAGAGAGCGAGATGGAAAGCTCGCAATGCAAAAGAATGCATGGAATGCGGAACGGCGCGTGCCATCGATCGTGGCAGCGCAGCCGGGAGAGAAGCGGGCAGAATTAGGCCACGCGACGGCTGGGACGAGAAACAATAGACACTCGTAATTAGGCCAACAGCGTAAAGAGTTCAAGTGCGACGAAAAGATCAAGTGACGACCCCGCGATAAACCTACATATATACATAACAGGACACACATCTAGGACAACGAGGACCCTAGCACAGTCAAATACATTTGAAATAAAGAACAGTATGAACACACGAAAAGTAATAATATTTTCTTCCTACTCAAACCGGCCCTTCACACCACGCTGTGCCCCCTCCTCCCCACCTTAGCTGCCGTTGGGTAACTCCAGGCGCGGATTTGGGCAGGACGGGAACAGGAGCGACACGTGGTTGGTTTAAAATCCAGACGTGGACGCGGGCGGCGGCTGTGGGACCCTTCCCAGTCGCCTTGCCTAGTCTCAGTATGCGCCGCAGGGATTAGCCCAGGCGCAGCCGCTGGCAAATTGCGAGTCAAGGGGGCATATTTAGGAAAGGGCGACGGCCCGCCGTTGGAATACCACGGCGGAGCCGCCGGGCCGCGGCAGCTCGGGCACGCCGGCGTCGCGGTTGTAGGATCGGATTGCGGGCGCGGGAGCGGGCTGCTGGGACACCCCGGGCCACGACTCCAGTCTCTAGAGGGGGAAATCTGGCTGCTGGGAGACCCCGAGCCGGTAGTTTTCTGCCCGCCCAGCGTGGGCAACGTAATCTGGCAGTTGGGAGTCGAGAAAACCCACCCTAAAAATCCTCAAAATCTCGGCCCCTCCATTTCTTGGCGTTTCCAATTATAAATTTAACTGGAAAGGGACTCTGGGCCGCTGAGTTCATATCTCGGCCGTAGTGCATCCTTACAGCGTTAAAATTGCTTTATTTTGTTTTGAATAATTTTAAGACCCGAACGGATAACGAATCAAATGTTTATAGTCCAGAAATGCTTCAGCTATTAGAAATTTCCTCAAAAAAGATTTATTATTAGTCAAAATGTTGGAAAAATGTCAAAAAAATAAGAAAAATCGACAAAAAGAAAATATCAATTTGTAAAATATTAAAAAAAAAATGCAATATTTTTATTTGAGCAATTCAATAAAAATAAATCTACAAAATTAAATATTTTTTTTTTAAATCGTTTTCGATGAATTAAATTATATTTTTTTTTATTTTGATACCCTATAAATGGGCGAATGGGCATGGCACATTGTCAACTATATATATAAATTTTAGAACAATTCACAGTCAAATGCCGTTTAAATTTTTCGATTATCTTATTTGATTCAAAAGTTATGATTTTCCCAAAGCTAAATGACAAAACGGCGCCACTGTGCGTCGGCAGGGCAGAACGCATCGTCGCTGCACGTGCAGACCGCGAATTATTCATACATACATTCTAATTATCTTCGCTCTTGGTTGCGCCACCGTAAGAGCGGGGACCAACATAGCGAACTTGCCGAAAAAAAAATTTACATCCTCAGCATCGAGGTCCTGATAGATAAAATCTTTCGCCAAGGAAATATAGAGCCTGCGCAGCAGTGAATGATTAAATAAAGGATAATAAATAAATAAAAATCAACTAATAATTAAATAAATTCAAATAAAAGGATTTAAAATATCAGTTACCAGGTCAAGGGAATATGCATAGCATGCGGACATGAGGAAAGTGAAGTAGGGCAATAAGTCTCAGGTCACTTATAGCTGACAATAACCCACATACACAATAACCCACAAACACAGTAACCCACATTCACATTAATCCACATTATTTGTTATACGATATTTGTTACCATAAGCATTTTGTACCTATACATACTGTTAAGTTTTATCACCAAAGTCAGTAAGAGTTCTACTTCAGCCGAGAGCTTTTATTCATGCACCAGTCACCATAGCGATGCATCGCCGTGTCTTCATGCCCTGAACCAACTAACCAAACCTTATGCAACCAACCAACCAACCAACCTCACCCAAACCCAAGCAAACCGTCCACCTAGTTCCAAGTGCTAGTTGTAGTATGGATATTCAGCAGGCCTCCGATCGGGTCTGGCACCAGGGGCTTTTATCCAAGATCACAGGGCTCATCCCTTCTCAGCTGTTTGAGGTTATCAACAGCTACCTCTTAAATAGGACCTTTCAGGTTGTCCAGGATGGTGTTGTGTCGTCCACCAAGAGGATTGTTGCTGGCGTGCCGCAAGGAAGCGTGCTTGGCCCAACGCTTTATAATTTGTCTGCTCATAATGCCCCGCTGCACCTGAGCTCTCATAGCACTTGTATTGCCACGTATGCGGATGACACTGCGGTGTTGGCTAGATCCAGCTGTGTTTACAGCGCCACTGACAAACTTCAAATTCTTTTGAAGAGGTTCGAGAACTGGGCTTGTAGATTGAATGTGGCCATCAAAACTGATAAGTGTGCGGTGGTCACATTTTCACTGAGGAGAGACGCGTGCCCAGGAGTCTTCCTTCATGGACAACTTCTGCCGCAGCAACTGGAACACACCTATCTTGAATTAGTTCTTGATAAGAGGCTGACATTTGCCTCGCATGTAAAACAGATCTATGCGAAGCTGCAGGGTACGGCCAGTCGTATTAGTTGGTTAACAGGTCCAAAGTATAAGCTAAGTCTGCGTTGTAAGACTCGACTGTATCATTCCCTCCTAGCCCCAAAATGGCGCTATGGGGTGGCTATATATGGGACAGCAGCCAGGTCGCACTTGCGGAAGGTTCAGGCGTTTTAGGCAAAGTTTTTGAGACGTATCGCCAACGCAGAATGGTATATTATAAACGTTGACATTACAAGGGAACTTGGAGTACCAGCAGTTGGTGATGTGATAAACTCTCTGGCTGCCAATCATCGGCTTAGACTAATCAGACACCCTAACCCCCTGGCTAGACGGATAACAAGGACACGCACATCTAGACGGCTGAGACGTTTTACTATTCGGGGGCTGCCCTCCCGGCGCATTGTCTATTTTATAATTAGGAAGTTCGTAACTGTCGCTTTAAATTGCTGACACAGTAATATATAAGCGTCTGGATAGGTCAGGCAGCTTGCCAACTTGCTCAAATAAATATTTATTAAAAAAAAAAAATCTGCCTAAGCACCATCTGCACCTAAGCATCCACACAAACATTTTGGTGACCTCGACGAAAACGTCAACCGACGTAAGTTAAAAACAGGAGAACAGTAACTCTTGGGATCTTCCTAATTTCCTCAAAACATTTTAACAAAACAGGAAAATCCGCAATTCTAGGGATCTTCCCAATTTCCTCAAAACATTTCAAGAAATGGAAAAATCTATTATTTTTGGGATCTTCCTAAACTAGCCTCTTTCTCACCCACCAAATGAACAGTTTTTGTGAAGACTTGACTCACAGGAAATTTTCCTGAATACGTCAAAAGCACAGCCAATCATGCATCATACTGGAAGGCAACCAAATTGTCCTTTCTGCAAACGGACTCATTGGCTATACAAATGCGATGATTTCCGCAGCAAAACCAAACCCGAACGAGTCAATTGACTTCAAAAAAAAAAAAAACAAAACAGGGACCACAGAGCGAAAGATTGCCGGGGCCGTACGTGTTTTAAATGTGATAAAAAATACCATACATTGCTGCACCTGGAGGCCACGACAGGTGCGGCAACAGAGCCATAATCACCTTCTGTAGGTGCAGCAAGTAACATAAGTTACAATTTGCTGGCTACAGTCAAGGTATTGGTCAAAGCAAGCAATGGTCAGATGGCCACATTTCGAGCCTTGCTAGACTCAGGATCACAAATTAATCTGATCTCTGAACGAATGGCCTCCAAGCTGGCATTAAAGCTCCACGGTGCATCATTACGCATCGAGGGCAATGGAGGCAACCCAAAAACCAGTCGAGCTAGAGCAAGCGTTTTCATGAAATCGATGCATAATGATTTTGCTCAACAAGTAGAAGCTTTTGTGCTGCCACATATCATAGCTGATCAACCAGCTCATGAATTAATTGCCTTACAGCTACAAGTCCAAACTTTGACAAACCAGGAAAAATTGACATGCCTATTGGCGCAGAGCATTATTATTCTTTGCTCCTACCAATTCAAATGCTGATGAAGCCGGAAGGCCCTATTCTTCAAAATACAAAGCTTGGATGGATTGTGGCTGGGAAAATTCCTGCTAAGCTCGACTCAGCTGCATTTTGTGCAGCAACAACCACAGAAGAGGAGGTGGATATGTAGAATATGTAGACTTCATGGAAGAAAATGAACGTCTTGGACACATGAACCTGGTACATCCCACACACATACCCTCAGATCACTATTTCATTCCACATCACTGTGTATTGAAACCCGAGACCAGTACAACAAAACTGCTGGTAGTTTTTGATGCATCCTGTAAATCGACAAGCAATAAATCGTTGAATGATATATTGTACGCTGGACCCAATGTGCAGAGCGAAGTGTTTGCAATTTTACTATGATTCCGCCAAATTACCAAAGGGGATATCGTCTCTAACGTCAAGATAGCCGAAACACTCCAACGTATTCAAAGGACGGGTGCCTGTCACACAAGAGTTACACACGATTGTCGACGCTTCGGAACGAGCATATGGAGCAGCAGTGTATGTGCGGGCCACATACAAAAATATTCAAGTATCCGTCCGGTTGCTGTGCTAAAAGTCAAGAATTTCGCCGTCAGCTAAGGAGACGTTACAGCGGCTAGAGTTAGGAGCTGCAGTTTCAGGAGCTAAACTGACCCATAGAGTCAGAAAGGACTTACGCATGTCTGAGGACATGGCATCTGCGGCAAGCAAATTAGCGGAGCACAACCTCTGGCTGTGCGGACCTTTTTCCTACATGGTTCCCGAGACAAATGGTCCAAGGTACCGAGCATCACTCGCAGCGCTCTAGAGCGACGAGTGAAGCAAGTGAGTTTGCCAACATGCCAAGATCAACTGGGAATCGCACTATACAGTTGCAATCACAGCAGTTCTTTTCACAATTTGCAACGCATTGTAGCTTACATTCTCCGCTTTTATCGCAAGCAGAACCGACCTCCTACAACTACTTTAAGTTAAGGTGAACTTACTTATGCTAGGACACTCATTTTAAGCACTATTCAAAAAAGTGAATTCAGTGCGGAGTATAAACAACTGCGCATCAACAGGACAGTACACAAAAGAAGTTCAATTGTCTCGCTGTCTCCAATAATAGGACATGGCGGACACAACAGAGTCGGAGAGAGGTTGAAAGAATCTAACCTGCCATATTCCGCAAAGCATTAGATCTTGCTTCCATACAATGATCCAATTGTGAAGATGCTGCTACGAGAGATGCATGAAGAGAACATGCATTGCGGAGCGCAATCGATGAAAGCCATAGCCAGTCAACAGTACAGGATTCTGAACGACAAAACCACGGCCAGAAGCATCATACACAGTTGTGTCAGATGCACAAGGGCACTACCCAAATTTATGCAACAAATCATGGGTAATTTGCCTGTGGATCGAGTAACACAGGCTCGTCCATTCTCCAACTCTGGAGTCGACTACAGCGTTCTTTTTTGGATTCACCATAAAATCCGGGGAAAAAGACCAGATAAGGCGTACATTGCAGTATTCTGCTCTTTTGCCACTAAAGCAGTACATCTTGAATTGGTAAGCGACCTAACAACAGACGCTTTCCTAGCCGCTCTTCGGCGGTTCTTGGGTCGACGTGGAAAATGTTAGACCATTCATTGTGGCAACGCCACGAACTTTGTAGGTGCCAACAACCAGTTAAAGGCGTTAGAAGAAACAATCTTCACAGAACAGGCTTAGACCCAGATCGTATACCAATGCAGTAAGCAGCAGGTTAAGTTCAAGTTCATTCCGCCTTGAGCGCCATCATTTGGCATCCTATGGGAAGCTGCGGTAAAATCAGCGAAAAGGCTACTGGTATCTGCGGTAAAATCCGCGAAACGGCTACTGGTATCAGTCACAGCCACATCATCGCTAACTTTTGAAGAGCTCAACACAGTAATTATTGAAGTCGAGGCGATACTCAATACAAGGACCCTCACTCCAATGTCATCTGATCCCACGGACACATCAGCGCTCACTGTAGGTCAGTTTTTAATTAGTGAACCTCTATTAGAGCCTCCTGATGCAAATCTTGCTTAGCCGGAAAAACTGTTAAAAAATGGAAGTTAGTATCCAGGCTCAAACATTCGTTCTGGAATCAGTCGATGGAATATCTACAACTGCAAATATGTACTAAATGGAAGACAATGGAACAGAATATCAAAAAAGGACTATTAATCCTAGTAAAAGAAGATAACGTGCCGGTAATAAGCTGGCCTATGGGGCTGATTGTAATGAAGTATCCGGGCAAAGACAATCAGGTCCGCGTAGTAAACGTCAAAACGACATCGGGCACATTCAAACGACCAGTTACTCGTTTGGCACCTTTGATAAAGGAAGAAGTAAACACAAAACATCCACACAGCTTCGGTGAGGATTCAGCGCAGGCAGAAGAGTCCCCGACGCAGAAGAAGAAGATGTCATTTCCGATCTTACCAACGGTGCTGGCAATGCTACTCATACTACCATTAGCAATGGGACAATCAGTAACCGAAACTCCTTTTGCAAGTCAGTCGGGAATATTCTACGAACGGCTCGGCACGTCCAGAATGGCAATTTCGGAATGGAACATAATTGCGTATTATGACTTAAAGCCATACTGGAGCATTCATTATTTGGCGTTCTGGACTCAAAATACGCCAACGACATGTCAAAAATGATAAATAACGTCAAGTCTAACGAAGACATATTGCTGATGCTCTTGAAAAATCAAACATCAATTCTGGACTCTACGATAAACATAGTCAGAAAGAGCAGCTCAGCCACCAACGACCGGATCAAAACGCTAGTGTACCAGATAGGTGCGGTCAAACAAGAAAGAGGCAAGTACTAAGGCGACCACTTGCAGCCAGCGTTTATGGTTCAGACAGCTCAGCTAACTCTTGTGGCAACGGGAATGCAGCGGATGCAGAGTGAAATAGCTAATGGGATAACTGACGTTCGCCATCGAACGATTAGTCCAATGCAAGAATCTCCCAAGCAACGCAGGGAGCAACTAGATCAGATGCGGAAACATATCCCACCGGACCAACGGCTTCCAGTATCTTCGGATAATGTTATCCAACTCTACAAAATGATGCAAGCCAAGGGCACCACAACGAGCAACCACGTTATCTTCAAGATATCGCTACCTCTGGTGTCTGTAACACAACAGGAAGGGATAGGCATGACCTATCCCAACATGGAAGGCTGGAAGCTGGCAGCGATTATGGCTAAGAACCGAAATCATTGCAGTCAATGCCCATAGAGACCAGTTCATGGGTTTGACTAAGGACGAGTTCAACCAATGTATAGAGCTTCCAAATGACGAGCACATATGTTTCAACCACCAAGCCACATTCAGCTTGGAAAATCGGTGTGAATTTCAGTTATTTAATAACAAAACTGAAACTATATGTAAGGTCTTTCAGTCAAGATCCCAGCTGTTGTGGTTGGCAACGCATCAGCGAAACAGATGGATGTTTGCCACACGCAGTCTCACAGAACTTTATGCGGTGTGAAAAGGAATAGCTTCCACAGTGCAACTTAACGGAACGGGCTTATTGTCATTGACCCCAGGTTGCACTGCACGCAATTCAAAAATTAGCGTGAGCACATTCAGCACTGTGGTCAGCGAAACGAAGACAACATATTGTCGTTTTGGCAATATCACAAAGATTGAAAATATGAACCCATCTGAGCCACTTCAAGGAACGGCAGCCAAGGAAGTCAGCTTAGAGGAACTGGGCGCATTACAACGCCAATTGGTCAAGTTAATGGAGACCACCTGGAAGGATCAACTTGTCATTCCTTAACATCATCAAGTAGTTGTCTATGTGGCCCTAGCGAAGTCAATCCTATTATGCATTGTATGGGCTCTTAGCCGGACGGCCAGCAAATAGACACCACGATGTCGGATACCGTTACGCCGGACACCCGGACCCAGGCAGAGCACTGAACAACCAGCACCAGAACCTATCCCACGTAGCTTTTCCTTAGGATGAACACCTGTTCAACGGCCGGGAGAATGTTCAGTCACGGCAGCGTTTATTCATAAGCAATAATATTTAGAATACTACGTCAGTCGCAGCAACATGCATTTGTCACAAATAAAGTATCAGTTACGAGGTCAAGGGAATATGCATAGCATGCGGATATGAGGAAAGTGAAGTAGGTCAATAAGTCTCAGGTCGCTTATAGCTGACAATAACCCACATACACAGTAACCCGTATACACAGTAATCCACATTCACAGTAACCCACATTATTTGTTATACGATATTTGTTACCATAAGCATTTTGTACCTATATATACTATTAAGTTTTATTAATAAAGTCAGTAAGAGTTCTTCCTCAACCAAGAGCTTTTATTCATGCCCCAGACCAACGCCGTGTCTTCATGCACTCAACTCCACTCAATCAACCAAACCTCATCCAACCAACCAAACCTCACACAAAATCATTAAAATCGCCCACCTAGTTCCAAGTGCTAATTGCGACAATCACAGGCAATAGTTTATACACTATCTGCCAGGTATCTAAGCCTCAACACATAAATACTAGCAATTTTGGGCACATTTTCCAGATTTCTGTTTTTACTATGGGTAGCGGGTATCTCACAGTCGAGCTCACTCGACTGTAGCTTTCTTACTTGTTTTTTCTGTTTTTTTTTAAGTGCAAAAGTGCATTGCCAATATTGACCCCCTACTTAGTTTTCACCGTGATCCGCTATTGTCCAAGCGTACTTGAATATATAGATTTATATATGTGCATATATAAATTACATCCAAAAAACACTTTCACATATCCACGTCCGGCACAAAACGGCATGTCCAAAAAATTCAAATATATACACAAACGAATTATACCAAGAATAAATAAATTATTAAATTAAATAAATAAATTACATTATTTATACACAAACCCACATACACATACACATTGAAAAATATACTTCCCCAAAAATACATACACATATTAATAAATATTAAAACTTAATTTAACCACAAATTTTAACAAACATAAACCAAAAATATTCATCCGCACATACATCCATATCTTCTTTTAATAAAATTATAGACACGCTTATTACACATTAAATAAAAATTTACATCTGAAATGTATATTACTTATCATTGTTAAAAAATATACCAATTTTATATACGATAATATATTTAATATACAAAATTGATAATATAAATTTATAATATGAATTTATAATTTTAATAAAGAATAAAAGAAATAGACTAAATATCAAATACACATCCAAACCTAAAAAATTCGTTCCAGCAATAAATAAATATTTATCGTTTTTTATTATACACATATATCCATAAAAATTAATTGGTTTTTATTTGCAATCCTGACATACATATATCTGCATACATAAGCTTCCCGCTATTCTACGAGCAGCCAAACCAAGATTGAATTTAAGCGCGGAAAAGGAAAAAATAATAATTGTAAGGATGCACTACGGCCGAGATAAATACTCAGCGGCCCAGAGTTCCTTCCAGTTAAATTTATATAATTGGAACGCCAAGGAAATGAAGGAGGCCGATGTTTCGAGAGTTTTAGGGGTGGGTTTTTGACTCTACTGCCAGAATTATTACTGCCCACGCTGGGCGGGATTCCACTACCAGCCCTGGGATGCCCAGCGGCTGGACCCACCCCCTAGAGACTGGAGCTGTGGCCGGCGTGATCCCGCTGGCCTGCTCCCGCGCCCGCAACCCTGTCCTATGACCACGGCGCCGGCGTGCCCGAGCTGCCGCGGCCCGTCGACCCCGCCGTGGTAACCCAGCGGCGGCCGGCGCCCTCCTAAGATGCCCCTGACTCGCAATCTGCCCAGCGGAGGCGCCTGGGCTAATCCCGGAGGCGCATCCTGAGACTAGGCTGGCGACCTGGTGAGTCCCAAGGTCGTCGCCTGCACCCACGCCCGGATTCAATCCCAGCGGCAAGGGTGCGTCTGCCCCGTCCTGCCCAAATCTGCGCCTGGAGATACCCGAGGGCGGCGGAGTTGGGGAGGAGGGGTGCAGCGGGGTGTAAGGGTGGCTGCTGCGGAGAAATAAATAAACCAGAACTTCTTTTATACTTGTTTCATGTTTTTATTTTGCACAAACTTCATTATTTTCTCCTAGCTAAATAATTAATTTGCCTGGCTAAATCTTTTCCCCGCCCCCTTGGCTGTGGGATCTGTTTCTCTCTTGGTTTCTGGTAAAAGCGCTGTGCGCATTTGGCTCACCCGTTAGGATTCCTGTCAGGAGGACAATGGAGGCGCCGTGTCCTGTGGCTGATCCTGGTCGTCGAAGGTTTTGTTGAACTTGTGTTTCTTCACTTGTTTTTAACTTTGCTAGCGCTGCCTTTGCCGGCCTAATTACGAGTGATTATCTCGTCTTCGTGTGTGGCCTAATTCCGACACATTCCGGGCGGCTGCGCTGCCGCGATCGACGGCACGCGCCGTTCCGCATTCCAGGCATTCTTTTGCCTCGCGAGCTTTCCGTCTCGCTCTTGCTCCTGGGCGGCAGGTGGCCCATGCAAATCTCATTTTTGCACTTGCAGCTCTGCCGCTGCCGGCGTCGTAGGCCTCTGCCTCGATCGCTGCCTCTGCGTCCCCTCAGCCGATCGCTGATTGGCGGACTCCGTGTTTCATCCTCCGGGCCGGCAGATCCCGTCCCGTTCCTGTCAGGTGTTGCGGGCGAACAATGTTGCCCGTGACGTCAGGCAATGTTGCCTGTGACGTCAGGCAATGTTGCCTGTGACGTCAAACTTGGTGTGGCCAGGGTGTGATTCCCTAACGCCTACTCCTAAGTTTATCCTAGCGACTTCATATTTACATTCTTTCTTATCCCTATCCTTACCCTAACGCCTACTCTAGTCTTAGCCTATCCTTAAACCTATTTCCTAATTCCCTAATCTTAATCTAATATATACATTTATAGCTAATCTTAATCTAATATATACAGGGTATAATATTTACAAAATTTACAGCGTGACGGCGGCCGAACAGCGGCCGTCGTTACACCCCCCGCCTACCTCCGGGTAGCGCGAAGGTGGACCCGGACCCGGCCGTGGGCACTAATTTGGATTCGGAATCTTTGCCCTGATTCCTCCTCCAGATAGCGCCGGTGCTTCCGGATCCGGATCCGGGCCCGCTCCTGCACGCGCCAGATCAGCGCTGCCGGTAGCCGCCCATCCGGCGTCTCCCAGTCCGCTGGCGCCATTATCCATGGGCTCTGCCTGATCGCGGGCTGTCGGGGCTCCTCCTCCTCCTCTGGATCGCTGCTCGGGGAGTCGTCCCAGGGAGCTGGGCGTCTCCGAGTTCGCCGCTGTGGCTCCAGCACCTCCGCTGCCTCGGCCTCGTCATCCGACGAGCTTGTTGCCGCCGTTGCGCAGCGGCTGGGGGATGGACCGGCCAGGAATGGCCCGGGCCCGAAGATGTCCTCCGGGGCCGGTGATCCTTCGGGCGGTGGAGTCCCGTGGCCGCC
>VNJN01002973.1:0-30596 GCA_008042485.1 Drosophila mayri | reverse complement strand
CCGATTTGGTTACCGAATCTTTGATCGTTCCTGATCTCAGAACCATTGGAACGGGGACCAGGAGCTGTGGTGACGGGGAGTGTCAGGAAATTGGTTGCTATGTCTCACACAGTTGCAGCCAACTAGCAGCGGATTTTTTCCGGCGACTCATTTAATAGCTTCATACTAATGAATTGAGCGTCTAGCGCGGAGAACAACTCATTCGCCCTGCAAAAAGTGGCCATGATCTCAGAAAATCCACTCCTAGTCTGACGCATGAAGGATGATATCTCCTTCTCAACCGGGCGACAGGCCTCACAACAATAACGCAGTCCCAATTTGCTGGATACATCAGCCGTCCGACCTGTCATATTGATGCAGTTAGCAGGCACCACTGCCTCGCAAAGCCAGCAATGAATAGGTGGCTGGTCTGCCGAAACTTTTTGGCAGTTCATTACGTTGCAGACGGCTTTCTGGGACATATTCACAACCCTAGAACCACTGAACACACTATAAGTACAAAAAAAAAAAAAAAAAAACTCAAGGGGGGAAAGAGAACAGAAAAGCGCAAGAGTTAGAAATTTAAGCAGCAGAAGTCACAAGAGAGCAAAAAGCTATGAACCACTTAGAAGCAGCAAACAACTCACGAGCGGTGGAGTGAAAAATAAAAACGGGAGTAAGAACAAAGACGAAAAGTGAGATAAGATGAGATAACCGTCTTAGCACAAACTAAAATGTGATTAATAATACAAATTAATTACACAGAAAAGTGTATGCACGCGCGGTAGCAAACGGTATTTGATTGTAGATTATATGATAAATTAGAAAAACCCCGGTGGTTTTAAATCAAAAATAACACAAAAGTCGGAGCGCAAAACAAAAACACGACCGTTCGCTATGAAGAGAAAGATCGAAGATCATAGCGCCATATTGGGGCCAGAAGGAATTGATACAGTAGAGTCTTACAATGCAGACTTAGCTTAGACTTTGGACCTGTTAACCAACTAATACGACCGGCCGTACCTTGCAGCTTCGCCCAAATCTGTTTGACATGCTAGGCAAATGTCAGCCTCTTATCAAGAACTAATCCCAGATAGGTGTGTTCCAGTTGCTACGGCAGAAGTTGCCCATGAAGGAAGACTCCTGGGCACGCGTCTCTCCTCAGTGAAAATGTGACCACCGCACACTTATCAGTGTTGATGGCCACATTCCATCTACAAGCCCAGTTCTCGAACCTCATTAAAAGAATTTGAAGTTTGTCAGTGGCGCTGTAATCACAGCTGGATCTAGCCAACACCGCAGTGCCATCCGCATACGTGGCAACACAAGTGCTATGAGAGCTCAGGTGCAGCGGGGCATCATGAGCGGACAAATTATAAAGAGTTGGGCCAAGCACGCTTCCTTGCGGCACGCCAGCAAGAATCCTCTTGGTGGACGACACAACCCCATCCTTGACAAACTGAAAGGTCCCATTCAGGAGGTAGCTCTTGATAACTTCAAAGAGCTGAGGAGGGAGGAGCCCTTTGATCTTGGATAAAAGCCCCTGGTGCCAGACCCGGTCGAAGGCCTGCTGAATATCCAGAAAGACCGCCAACACATACTGCCTGTTCTGGAACCCCTCAACAATGAAGTCCACCACTCGATTGAGCTGTTTCGGGGTACCATGACCTATCCTGAATTTAAACTGATGCCTTGGTTTTGTATCTCGTACCGCCGGTATCCTCTGCAGCCTGTCAAAGATACATCGCTCAAAAATCTTCGAAAACGTTGGCAGAAGTCTAATCGGCCTGTAACTAGACATGTCCTTGGAGGGTGAGTGCGAAATCCAAAGCAGAGGGAGTTCCGCCATTACATGGAAAACAGGTGGGCCTTCCTGTGGCCAACACATTAGCTCCCAAGTTGTTCAGAGCTTCCACAATTGCAGCTCCTCTCCTATCCGCTCTGACACTGCCCCACCTGCGATGCTTAACTTTAAAATCACCTCCGATCATAGTTTTGTCTCCACAAATGTTTAGCATGGCCTCAAAGCCATCACATATCCAGGCAGGACGAGGCGGCAAGTAAAGCGCAGCTACATCCAGTTCACCCATGTCAGAGCTGAGCACAATACTCGCCATCTGTAGCAGTCCCAACTGTATCGGGCTTTGCTGGTAACAAGTCAGGCCATGCTTAACTAGAATAGCTGATCCGCCCCTAGAAATCGCACCCGGGAAGTCCGCCCTATGTAAACTGTATCCTGGAAAGCTTATGTACTCTCCGTGTTTAAGGTGGGTCTCAGATACCAGCATTATACCCATGCAGTGCCCAGAGAGGTACACCAGAAGCTCCTCCTGATTGGCAAGGAGACTTCTGGCATTCCATATGCCCACCTTAATGATTCCCATGAGCGATATTCATTCCAGCTTGTAAATCTCGCACCACCAGCGAGATCGTGGTTAAGGAGACGGCCAACTGTTCCACAGAGTTCTTTAGGGAAAGAAGTATAGTCACTACCCTTGTCATATCCTAATCAGGGACAGTGTTGGGGGCTGCTGGGCATTGCTAGCCCTACCACGGCTTCCTAGCAACGGGAAATCATCATGAAAGTCATAGGCTGCCTGCTTAAATCCAGGAGGATTGTTTCTTACTCCCAGATTTGAAGTAGGCTGGAACTTCTGCGCTCTTGTCCTACTGGCATAAGAAACTCCAGACTGCAGCATAGCCGAGGGCACCGTAGACTGCTTATTATAGGCAGACCTTGTAAAAATATGAAGCCGCTGCATCACCTTAGGGAGAACACAGGGTTATTCAGATTAACTATCGTATGCCCCAGCTTAGAGAACTCATCGATAAGAAAGTTCCTCGGCGTGGCGCTGGACAAATTCTTGATAACCTTCCTAAACGGTCTGTCTTCCTTAAGACAGAAATGAGTATATTTAACATTCTTTTCTGTCAAAAACCTCGTTATGATACGGTGAATTCATTCCATCAAATTCGACCACCTGGAGGAGCTCATTCTCCATCGCCTCCACGTTATTAACATTTGGCACTGTGATCTGCCTTGGCTTGGCCTGGGCGACAGAAGAAGGGGTAGCTGCCGGCTGGGAGACAGCAACCCTCTCCCCAAACACAACATCCACAACATCCATATTTTGCGGCAGAACATCCATATCAAGGGCAGCAAACCTATTTGTATTATGCGGTTTGCTGGTTTTGGCCTTTGTACACATTGCGTCCACAACAGCGGCACGCCTCTTACTAGAGGACCTCTTCTGGACGGTCTGGCATCTCAGCTGGAGATTTTGAAAGAGTTCCCCAGGAGCGGCTCCTCTCCATTGTGGAAGTGCTGTGGACTCAATGGCGTCCAGAACTTGTGCCGAGTTTAACTTGCTCAACGCTTTGCTCGATAGCAGGTTTTTTCCGTCAGAGTTCCTCTTACCCGCCGGTCTCTTGTTGGCCTGAACGAGCTGAAATGGCCGTTCCCTTGCTTGTCGGGAGGTTGAAGGTTGCTCCGAATCAATTCGAACCGTCGACGCACACTGGGGAAGTGTCTCAGACTTTGGAGCATCCATGACTTGTTCCGCTCTTGGTTTAAGTACCTCCTTGCTGCGGAGCGAGTAACTATTACTAAGGATAGGCTTACTCATAATTTTATCATTAGCCTTCAGGAGTTTATCAATGCGCTCTCTCAACTGGCTGGGAGATGGCGGTCGTTCACTGCCGTTCGGAGCTGGAGCTGGAGTCAACGATCTGGAACTATCACTAGATAGCCCCATTTCATGAATTTCCTTATTTTTTGATCCTGGAAGGACCAACGAGATCTCGGTCCTTTTGAATAGAGGAGCAACCTGTGAGTGGCTCCTGCATATAAGAAAGCCAAGCCACTGGAACTTGCTGGAGCTGGAGTCGACGATCTGGAACTATCACTAGATAGCCCCATTTCATGAATTTCCTTAATTGTTTGATCGTGGAAGGACTGGCACTTAAAGAATGTAGCTTCACGAAACAAATTATTATTATTATTTATTTTTCCTGTTTGAAAATTTTTTTCAGGAGAAATTTTGTGTTTTAGATTTTTTCTTCGAAAAATGTAGTTTCCGGTTTTTTTTTTAGAGCTGAATGAATCGAGACGACCAATCTGGTTGACGTACAAATCGAGGAAACTTGATAATATAAAAGAAATAACCAGCGCCTGCTTGATTTCACCGCCCACACACTCCCTCCCACTTCTCATCCACCCTCGCCTAACTCAGGCGCTGTTCCCCGGCCTAGGGGACACGCCGGCCTCGGGGACACGCCGGCCGACGGCCATCCTCGCCTGACTCCGGCGCTGTTCCCCGGCCTCGGCGACACGCCGGCCGAAGGCCATCCTTTCCTGACTCCGGCGCTGTTCCCCGGCCTCGGAGACTTGTCGGCTAAAGGTCATCCTTGCCAGACTCCGGTGTTGTTCCCCGGCCTCGGGGATACGCCGGCCGAAGGTTGTCCTCGCCAGACTCCGTCGTTGTTCCCGGCCTCGGGGACACATCGGCTGAAGGCCATCCTCGCCTGACTCCGGCTCGTTCCCCGGCCTCGGGGAGGCGCCGGCCAAAGGTCATCCCCACCCGACGCTGGCATTGCTCCCCGATCCCGGGGACGCGCCGGCCGAATGTGATCCCGCCCTTTACCTGATTCCCGAACGGCGATTTGCCACGACCTCGCCTTTCTTCCCCTTTCCTTGCCCAAATTCGGCCCCGGCCGACGGACCTGCCTGTCCCTGTAAACATATAAACGGTTTTGTGGAGGATCCTGAGACCGACAAGTATATATCCCAGCCGTGAAAAGCATTCTTACAATTTTAACGCTGCAAATGCCCTTGCGGGTTACGGGTACTCCTTAAGCGTTTTCACCCATTTGTCGTGTTTTTTGACCATGAGTTGCTTCACTAGATTTACTGCCAAAGGTGGAGTGCAGTCGCAGCTCAACACAGACTTTCTAAACGGATTCTGGTTCAGGAAAGATACATGGAACTGGCCTTCATAGTGTAGTTGAATGCTTTGTAGTGCTTCAAAAATTCTAGACTAGTTTAGGCAGAAAAAGGTGTTGAAAATGGACACCTGGCAGGTAACGGTTTATCTGTACAAGCCAAACCCAAACTGCCGTTATTTTTGGTTTAATTTACAGATTATGAATGTTTCTATAATTTAAAACCAAAATCAGTCCTATTGGTTGTCTAGTTTCTGTGTAATATTACCTGATAGTCAACCAATTGCTCTTTTTGTTTCGTGTGGTGCAAAAACGGAAATATTTTCTAAATTTGAATGCTCATAACTTCTACAAAAATGGTCAGAAAATTGGTTTCTGAACGGATTTTGAATCGTTGTGATCTCGTTGTGAATCTCTGTCTATGTAGTGTAGTTTAAATCGTTTTTGCGGCTGTGACTTTTTCGATTTTTGCAACGCTAAATGTTCGAAAGCCACCACTGTGCGCCGCTGCACCCTCAACTCAACAGCCCATCTATGCTGATATCTTGGCGGCGGATAAGAACAGAGACGCTCATCTTGGATTACCGGTGGTATCCATTTCGTCGTCTCCTATCTCCTCGCCTGGACTACAACGTTCTACAATCTGTGGAGTTGGTCAGCGGAAACCGACCCCATTTGACGGCGTCGCTCGTTGGAAGTTTGTCTTTGTTTCCCGCCTTAACCCTGGTTCTTCTGAAAATGATGTTAAGTCCCATTTGAACAGCAAGTTGAATGTTTCTGGTACCGAATTTACCGCCTCGAAGTTCATTTTTAAACAGAGACGTGATATATCTTCGTTTAAAATTTTACTTTCTGATGGTCTTTTGGATAGGGTTCTAGATCCTTTCGTATGGCCTGAACGTGCCATATTTAATGAATTTGTACACAAAATTAATCCTCGGGTTCGTGCGTTCTTGACTGCATTTTGAAGTTTGTTGCTCTTCGCATTCAAATCTTTGACTACGTTGTCTATATTTCATGCTCGTACATCCCACCTAGGTCTGACTTCGACATTTACAATCAGCACCTATCCTTAATTCAGAGCATCCACTCGACTCTGAGTGCTAATGACCACCTTATCGTTTTACGGGACTTTAATCTCCCTCTAATATCCTGGATACCCTCACCTGACTCTAATGTTCTCATTCCCTCTGTCCCTCAGGCCTTCATTCACGGACTTATTGACCTTTCATTAGGTCAATTAAACTATGTCAAAAACAGTTGTGACAAAATCGTAGACCTCATTTTTGTTTCTGACTGCGCCAAAGCTTCTGTCTCTCGAATTAATCCTCTCTCTTGTCCCGAAGATGTTTACCACCCTACCATAGAGATAATATTTGAAGCCTCGGCTCCTTTATTGCCTTGTGCTGCTACAGAGCCATAAACGTTTTGCTGCCTCCGCAAAGTCAACTTCACTGACATAAATGCACACTTATCTTTAATTGACTAGACCTTTTTGGATAATACTGAAAATCCCCGTAAGTTGATTGAACGCTTCAATGACATTTTATATTCTTGTTTTGATTTGTTTGTCCCATCATTTCCTTCTCCTGTTACTTCCCACAAGCCTTCCTGGTATACACGTCGTCTTTCGTATTGAAAAAAAATCTGAAATCCAGACTTTTTAAGAAATTCCATCGAACTGGACTACAAGCCGACCATGCCAGGTATTTGGTAGCTCGCTCTAACTTCTTGACTTCTAACACTGAATGCTATAAGGACCACTTGAAGCAATGCAGAAGTAAATTTCAGACGAATCCGAAGCAATTTTACGTTTTTGTTAATTCAAAGCGTAAATCGTAGCTTTTCCCTTCACGTCTTCATCTTAAATCTGAGTCTGCTTCATCTGATCCTGATATCGCTTACCTATATGCATAAAAATTTTCCAGTCTACGTACTCTTCTACCTGTTTCGATTCTACATCCGTGTACAAATATTCTCTTCCGCATTCCAACTGCATTTTTATGCCCACAATTAGAGAGGGCGGTGTTCTTCAGAACCTGAGATCCCTCAAGCCATCCTTTTCTTCCGGTCCCGATTTTGTGCCTAGTTGTGTATTGAGAAATTGTGCCAATGCGTTATTTTGTCCATTGTCAAAGCTTTTCCAATTGTCTCTGAAGTATTCGTGCTTTCCTGACAATTGGAAAGAATCATTTATAATTCCCCTTCATAAAAAAGAAAATACATAAGTCAAATATTATAGAGAATTACGGAGCCATTGCTAAACTTAGTGCGATTCGGCCAACTATATCCTATAGCTGCCATAGAAAGAATCAGGCAAATAAACAAAAAACATAACTTAGCCGATTTACAAACCATTTTCATCAAGTTTGAGATTTGGCAACTAATTATTATTACAGAATTTCGGTGTTCATTTTTTGTTAAAATTCTGCAAGGGTATATAAACTTCGGTGAGCCTTCTTCTTCTCTTTCTTCTTGTCAGAAATTCTTGTAGAGACAATTCCCTGACAGACGTTATCTTTATTGATTTTAGCAAAGCGTTTGACTCAGTAAATCACCAATTATAACTGAAAAAACCTTCTTTTTTGGGATTTTGCAACATATTTATCTAACCGCACTCAGAGAGTTACTTTTAAGGGTGCGTTTTCCGATATTATGCACGTTTCTTCTGGCGTTCCGCAATGGAGCCATCTCGGACCTCTTCTTTTTGTACTTTTTATTAACAGCCTGCCTGATTTTGTTGCTAATTCCCAGGTGATGATGTACGCTGATGATGTAAAATTATGCTTGTCTCTAACAAACTCTGCGTCACATACGCTTCTACAAACTGATCTGAACAACATGGAATCTTGGTGCCCCAACAATTCGTTGGCTTTCAACAACTCAAATTGCAAATCCATGTCTTTTTATCGGAAAAATTGCTTTCTCGCCAATTACTCTCTAGGGACTAGCGGTCTTGAACGCATCCATTCTGTTATAGACCTCGGAGTTTTGTTTACCCACAATTTAAACTTCAATGAACATATCATATGCTAAGGTCGTCTTTGCCTTTGTAAAGCGCTGGTCAAAAGAGTTCAACGATCCCTATACAACTAAACTCCTATTCATTCCTATTCCTTGTTCGGCGCATTCTCAAATACTGCTCGTGCGAATGGTCTCCCCAGTACACGAAGTATCAGGACCTTATTGAATCGGTACACAAACAATTCCTTTTGTTCGCTCTTCGGGCCTTAAACTGGGATCCACACCGTCATCTACCGGCTTACATGTATAGACTGCGGCTTTAAGGCCTGTTTTCGTTGAAGGACCGTCGGACCTGCCATAGCATGATGTTCATGCAAAAATCTAATTTCGAGATGCATGGGTCTTTTCGTGTTTTATGTTCTTTGTACAATGAATATTATTACTTATTACATGTTGAGATGTCCTTCGATTTTAATGCAAACTCTGTACTTCGAAACCTATCCTTACCTCTGCCCATCTGATGTCAGTCGGAGCACATCCTTAAAAAACACTCCCTTCTTCGGCCAGAGGTAAAGGTAGCAGTTATTTGCTATTTCTCAATAAATTAAATTAATTAAATCAAAATAGTTACCACAACCCTCAATGCCCTTCAGAAGCTGCTCAAGGTATCTCTGGAAAATTGCCGGTGCGCTGGCAATTCCGTAAGGAAGACGCTGATATTGCAATAGGCCCAGTGGTGTGTTAACGACCTTGATTTTCTTTGAAGATTCATCCACATACATCTGTAGATATGCGTCCTTAAGGTCTATTTTGCTGAACTGCTTACCATGTCGGAGGATGTGAAACAGAGATTCCTTTGTTGTCAATGCATACTGTTCGATGTTTATTTGTGCATTGACTGCTAGCTTAAAATCGCCACAAAAACGAATATCGCAACCTGGTGCGAGCACAATAGGAGATGCCCAATTGTTAAACTTGACTGGTTTCCAATTTCTTGCTTGTGTGAGTCTGTCTGCTTCTGCTTTGAATTATTCCATTTGTGCGAATGCAATTTGGCGGATTTTATAAAATTTTGGCGTTGCCGAAGATTTTAAGAATACGCTAGCCTTGAAATTTTTTACGACACCCATGACAGGTTCGGTTACTTCCTTGTATTTGTTGCAGAGGTCAGTTACTTCGTCGTACTGCACCTCGTAAATCTTTGACACTTATACGCTATTGAATCCAAATGTTTTAAATAGATCCATTCCCTTCAAGATTGGTCGACGTTCCGACATTGCCTACGATTATGACCGCATTTTGCGACAGAGTGTAAAACTCGGAAACACTTCTGCAATTTCAGCAACGTGGATTTATTGAAGTTTATGACTGATACTGTTGCTCAGGAGTCCATTTGGAACGAAATCACTTGGTCAAATATCTTGAGATCGAAACTTGCAACTCTCCCTCTGGTGAGAGTGTCCACAGCCCGAGCATGATTTTAGGTCACTTTTGTTTGATCTGGTACTGCACCTAGCGCTCTCTGGCTTCTTTTTGTATATGTGTACTGACTGGATCTGGCCTCTGGACAGTCTCCTTCAGCGCTGTAATGATTTTTGTTGTTGTCTCCTAGGTTTCTGCAACTATGAGCATATCTTCAAGAGTTGGCTGTGACATTTGAAGAGCAGATGCCCGAACGGCATCAAAAGGTGTATGTAGTATGATCTGATCTCGTATCATTTCATCAACATAGTTTGACGAACAACCATTAGCGTTGCACACAAATTGGCATTCACGAGCGATCCCGCGCAAATCGTCTACCCACTCTGTATGTGTCTGTGAATGCTTGATCTCTCTTTTGAAGAAATCATAGCGATCTGCGACAATATGGTGGTGAAATATTCAGTAAGCTTGTCTGTGAGCTCCTTGTATGTGAATGTGTTTAAATTGTTGCTCCCGAATAGATGTTTAAGTAGTTGAAACGCATTGATAGCACACTAGGAAAAGTAATAGGCTTTTTATTTTAGATCTGCACAAACTAAGTAAGCGTTGAACTGCTGGGATAATTTTTTAAGGTATGACTTACAATTTTGATTGTCTTTGTCGAATTTGTGGAACGGAGAACACATAGACGATTCACCCGCGTGGCTTGAATCACTAGCACTTGGAGAAGCATTTTTTTTTTTTTGAGTATTGCTTTCATCCATTTACTTTGTTGTTCCAAAAGATTTTATGTAAATTGTTGCTGTTGAGCAAGCATTGTTTGTAATGTAGTTGCATCCGCCTGCATCTTGATGATTATCATCGACTACACACAAGAATGATGATTTCTGCGGCTAATTTCTATTTTTCTCCTCGTCGCCAATTATGTTGTGTACGGCGATATAGGGTGACACGATCAAGTTGAGTGCTAGGTATAGACTGATTTTATTTGGGAGAACTGAGAGTGACCCAGAATTGCCAACGGGAAAGGAATGATGTTTGTATAACAATATGAAAAGAGTATGTAACATAGGTACGGGTGATATAATAAAATTTGCTTATACATAACAGTATATACCCTTAGTTTTGCGCCATTGTAGAAACTTCATAAACTTTTAAGAATTGTGTCCTAGTTATAACGACTTGTATTCGGTAATTGCACATGCTGATAGTCTTCCTAAACTAAAAACCTTAATCCTTACCTACTAAGATCGCATGCATGCAAAAATTTAGGCAGCTTGCCGGTAGTTTATTTCCTCGTATTCTTTTCTATATTTTCCATCGCGTCTACTAATACCTAACAGACGCGTGCCATCACGGCCAAATTCAGTGCTTGGTAAGCACTGTTATTATATTTTTTTGTTATCCTTATCTAAATGCTTGACCCAAAGCGTTTAAAGCAGTAGAACGAAAATCGGTTTTACGGAAAGTTAAACTTAAGCGCGGGTCGGGACCAGGTAGTGCCAATGAAAAAAGCCCAAATAAGCCGATAGCTGGGACTTAACCACGAACTGTTATTTACAGCCATTAGTCGAATTCAAAAAGTATCTTTATTCATAAGTTGCCTATTAAAAAGTGAATAACATATCCTTATCATTGCACTATCTCGTATAGAGAGCCTACGAGAGCCGTCCCCCACCGCTTTTAGTACTTGTTAAATTTTCCCCTTCTTTCGCTGCTTTCTAAAAAGGGCGTGATAATTCTCTATCTTTAACTCACAGAATATGAAGCAGGTTAATGCTGGTGCTTCACAGTGGGCGATTGGGTCTCGCTAGTGGCATTTAATTCAAATTAAAAAAGCGTTGATTTTCTTTTTCACATGTTGATAATAGAGGATTTGATTAGATTTATAGCAGATTTTTAAAGGCTGTACGATCAGCTGATTATCAGCTGTGAACTGACAAACAAACATTTTGATTTTGCAAAAGAGACAAATTCTTCTTCTAAAAATAATTGATTTTGAGTTGTTGAAAAATGTACAATCTTGACTGAATTTATTAGAAGTTAGACTTCTTATTAACTTCAAGGTATTTGTTATATAAAAAATCAATGTTTCTGACCGGTCTATAAGTATCTAGCGTAAAATACGTAGTGGTAACTAAGTGTATTACCAACGGAACCGCAGTACTATATACCTGTCGTTCGTAGATTATAACTTACTATATTCACCTGGGTTCAGTCTTACTCCTTTACTATCCGGAAGTGTGAATTATTGAGCGTCTAAAATGTGTAATATGAAGGGCTATTATCTGCTACACTTTAAACTATGTAATTTTTTAGGCGCAATGTCAGTAGAAAAACGGATCCTTTTCTTAGTGTGGCACTAAGAACCGATTCCAACCAAGATGTTTGTAGCCATTGAAATCTTTGTATTTTGTACTGTTCTTAAAACTGTTAAATATACTTTAGATGAGCAGTGCGAGGTTGGCAAAAAGCTGCGAATTTTCACCAGTAGGCTTATAGTAATGTGGAAAGACAGTGGCAGAAATAAGGCCTTTTTCGAAAACATAACCAGGAATATCTAATTATACCGCTTATATTGATTGCTTTATCCAATTCAGGAACCAGTCCGGGAACAAGGACTCCCGAAACATTCGCGAGAGCAATACTAAAAAAAATAGCAGGAAAAATACAATGGAAGATATTTGAAATGCTCTCTTAGTATCTTTTGACCGTTTAAAATGACTTCATTGTCAAATGGGTACCCGATATCTTCAGATTAAACGTTTATTATGGAAGTTGAAGTTAAGAACTTGTTTTTAATAAAGGATCTGGATATGCCTCTCTTTGATTCCCAAGATTCCGAAAATGTTCTAATGTTCCTTTTCTATATCAATTTAAAGTACAATTGTGTTTTATGAATTTGAAATAAAAAATTTTTTTTTATTTGATTGTTCTTAAAAAAATCTATGGTTTTTCTCTGAGCAGTACAAAAACCGACTGAAGATATCAATTTTAGTGTAGAAGTTATTAAATAAATGCCGCCAGCGAGACCAAATCGCCCACTGTGCGTCGCACATTTGCGAGTCGCGTCGGCGGTAGCCTCAAGCGCCAGAGCACCCACTATCAGTCCACTATCGGCACTAATGTGCGAGCTGCACCAAACCGTACAGCACAGCAACGATGAAGTAAGGAGCAGAGTCCAACCAGGCAGCAGCCGACCGGAACCTCCAGATGCAGTACAATTGCAAAAGCGGACTCTACAGCGCCACGGGAGAGTAGCCGCCGACTACCACCGATAAGGGAAAGGCTAGCATACAAAAAATTTGTCAAACAGGAGTGCCACATCCGGGGCAGGGACCAGGCGGGTTACGTTCTCAAGGACAATGGCGGTACGAGAGGAAAAGCACCAGCCAAAATGAAGGAGGGGGGAGTGTGACGCCCAGGGCGCAAAAATAAACTTGAATTGACATAAAAGAAAGCAGGAAAAGTAAAAAATAAAAAGATATGAAGAAAACATAAATAAATGTAAAAAAATAAAGAAATATAAAAGATGGAAATTCGAATTTAAATAAGGTACCACCGCGCATTCATGAAGGGTCACACTGAACAACGGAGACGGCCATACCAAATAGGATCGATAGGGACAAACGGGGAAGCTACACTGGAACGCCGAGGAGCGCTATATAAAACGAGCCGGATCCCTTGGAACGACATTCAGTGCGACCAGCGAAGCGAGCAAGACCATCTAGCCAATGACCAAAAGGATTACCGGTAAGCAGTAACAAGAGGAACAGTCGCACCGACTAAGTTAACTTGCCCAATTAACCAATTCCAGTCGAAAGACAGTCTGATCAAAACGGAAAAACACCACTCTACTCACCAACGAGGACGCCCACCCACGACCCTCACTTAAAAAAGGGTCAGTCGGTTATTTTCCCAGGTCAAAGGGACACTCATCCGACATTGCTCGCTTGAAAACAAATTAGATTTTCCCACACTCATTCCACCTAAATTTGTGCGACAACATGCTTCATTAGTCCTCCAAATAAAGATGGGGTGAATAGGATACATTTGTAACGGTTTCTTAAGCAAGTTGAAATACACTTTTAAATGGATGGAAAGGGTAAAAAAAGATATAAAGTGATTATCCAACATTTTTCTCTTTTGATTTCTGTGGGTTTGGGGTTACTATAGTTGCGACTTAAGCATCACTTCTAGTTCGTGTTTCAAACGGTTCTGAGTGAAAATCAGCTCTTTAATTTACAAAAAAAGTGAAAAAATAAAAAGTTCAGCACACCTAAAGCTAATTTGCAAAATTCCAAATATCAGTGCAAAACTCAAATAGTTTAGTAAAAGTTAAACATCATTTCAACATTTATCAACCTTCATCACCACCACCTTTTACAATCAAAATGTACGCCAACAACAACACCAACAACATGATCGTCTCCTGCCACACCTGTCGTCAGCACATCTTTTTAACGGAAGAACATAAATATCTTGCCACCCGGCCCCTGGATGGAGCAATTAAACAAATAATTGATGGATACAAGGGATGTATCCTTCAATAAATGTATATGAACCAGGGAACAGCTCTTCGGTTTCTGGTGAATTCCTTTAAGAAGCAGGTCCCTCATAATAAAAAGGTGTGATGAACATGCTTAAACGTCCAAAACAAAGATGAGTTCTGTTTCAAGTGGGTAATTTTGTCTGCCCTCAACCCGAAGGATAAGAGTGAACTGTGTAGTGCTTATGGTGTGGATGTAAAATCGACGATTATCCACATCAATAATATCACAATTGACTTCACTAGGCTAACATGTAGCGGCGCCTGAAGAACGTTTCTTAGTTTTGTTCAGCCTAGAAGTATGCTTTAAATTTGGTAGGAAGTGACCTTCGGAGACTGTTCATATCCACCTCCATATTAGTGTCGGTAATTAGTGTTTAACAAAAGTACTAATTAGTATCTTTGGGAGTGATGCCAGGTCGGGCTTGAGTCAGCTGTTACTGGAAAGCTTGTTCTAAGCCGAAATGGCGGATTTCTAAGCTGTCTGAAATTTCCGGCAATGGTCGAAACCAACGCCGCATGATTTTTCAACTTTCTTCTTAATTGAACCGGCGTGGCAGTCAGAACGTGGAAAATTTATTCGCACCAATTCGGTAAAGTTTCGATATATAAAAGCACGCGGCTTATCTAAGGTCGCTGAAAGAGATTTTTTTTAATTTTACAAATCTCAACAAAGAAGTGAGTTATTTTCTGTTGCGCAAAGATAATTTCGAGTGCTAAATTTTTGGCTTTTTGAAGGCTGAAATTCGACGCTTTTCGATACGGTCGCCCAGGCCGCCACGGCCGCCACGACAAATCAACGCGAGTGCATTTTTTTGCAAGGTTGGTAGAGAAGTTCTCAGTGATCGAAGGTTTTTTTTCTAACATGTAGGTCGTTTTATTCGCTAGGTATCCAGTATCTTCGTTCGTTGTTCTGGGGAGCACCCACATCGGCCGGCAATCCCAACCTGCCCTGAGGAGCACCCACATCGACAAGCGTTTTGAAATTGACCTGAGGAGTACCCCATTGACCGGCGATTCGGAGTTGCCCAGAGGAGCACCCGCATCGCCCACCAACCCTATTTGTCAAGCCTTCGGGTTTGTCTTGGGGAGCGCCCCTATTTGCCCAGCGAACGGCAGTGCCTTCAAGAGCACCCCTTACTTGTCAACGATCAGCAGCGGCTGCAGGGAGCACCCAGTTTGTCTCAACGAGGAATTTCCTCGGCCAATAAACCCGTGAATTACAAAAACATGCCTGTCTAGATCGGCCCTAACCCTTACCTTCAAAAACATGTAAAAAAGATCGCTGCCCCAGCGATCTTAACCTTTACACATTTGTAACCTCAAAAAAAAAAAATCAAGCTGGCGAAAAAAAACCCACGTGCATAAAACGCAACTGGCTACACGGGGAGAAATTCCTAGACATGTGTTAACTTAAATTAAAAGAAAAATTTATTTAAAGAATAAGTGATTTAATACTGGAGCAATAACGATAACTACATTATGGAAAAAAAAGCTCAAATTAAATAATTAATAATAAAAAAAAAAAGTTAGGTTCATTTAGTGCGCGGTTAATTTACGGTTACTCTCTCCCTGGCAAAAGTTTTCTTAAATTCGTTTTGATTCAAAAAAAATGATGAAGCGTTTATAAGTGTACATATAACCAATATCAAAGCAGAAAATGCCTTGAGTTCTTTTCCAGCCTACCTGCGTCGGAAGATCGATCGTCCGCCGAGGAACCAGCTGTGTGAGTGGTTTTACCTTCATTTTAATTTACCAGAAAACCAATGAAAATATCTGTGCCAATTAATCCTTCATTAACGATAGAAAATATCGATGCCGAAAACTTAAGAAAGCCGTTATTTGAAATTTAATGATGCCAAAAGAATGAATTAAACCAAAAAAGAAAATTAATTAATTATTTCCATTTTTACTGAAACTTTCCTCTATGGTAAACGTAATAAATTTTAATAAAAATGAAAGTAAATAACTAGCGAGTCACTGATGAATACTGAAATAATAATGAATATTAATATTGATAAAAGAACAAATTATTGAATGTCTATTGAACCTAAAACTATTATTGAACCATTATATTATTATATTTTATATAATCCTTATATCAAATCATTTCTCTGCACATGTTCATACACCCATTATACGCATATACTTTACATTTATAATTGAATACACCTGTGAAGCCCAGTATTTACCTATGCGGTTCAATACTTATTATATCTTATTTTTCTCGAGGAAATTGTTTTACCCTTTTGTAACTTATTTCAAAAATTAAATATGTCATCTGCCAATGAAATTCATTAAAATGGAAGCTTGAACAATTAACTAACTGAACTCAGCGGATGCCTCTGCGGTCCTAGGGTATACAAGGGATCACCAGAGTTATGCTCTAGCGGCAGGTGGTCATAGGTAGGGTGGGCAGAACGCGAGCCAATTACATCCAAGGCTTTGCAAACAATAAATCTCTCTTTCTTTCGCACCTTCCTCTTTCAATAACATTCTTCTTGCTTCTTAATACTTTTTTTTCTAAATTATGCATCTTTTCTTCCGGTTTAGTAACTAGCTTTCAATATTGTCGCACGCACGCTCAAATTTCTGATCCTATTAATAGTAATGCGTAGACAGTGTCAAGATCTGTACAAGCAAGACCTCCACCCCCCAAGCCGACGAGCTACTGCCGGAATATATAGCGTGCCCCGCCAATACAGATCCTTTAAAACATTTAAAGTACTTTGCACTTTAGTCGAACGTTACACGCTACAAACATTCCCTATGAAAATAAACAATATACACTTATTCGTCAAGAAAAACCCACACATTAGCACAAATATGTTTGGGTATCATAATAAGAGGGATAAGTGAAGTGGACCTTATTTTTCAAATGGAATGGAGAAGCAGCATTACATAAATTTACTTTTCCCCAATGGACCATCCCCCGAAATCCATAGACATTATGTATGGATTAAAAATATTTCTGGGTAAGCACAAATAACTTAAAAAATTGAGCGAACGACCCGAGGAAACACAGCTGTCCTTCAAAAATACCCATAGACAGCTGGAAGTACCCTTCGCCGTGAATGCCGACTTCGAGTGCATACTCGAGCCCGAAACAATAGATATAAATGAAAAAACGCAAATAGTAAATAAGCATGTTCCGATAGCCTTCGCGTATTATATTAAGTGTTCATTTGAACCCTTCCAAGAAAAAATTGTATCGAGGACAGGTTCAAATGTCGGGCGCACTTTTTTGAAATCATTAACATCCGATTTGTCCGCTACATAAGAAATTTATATGAATCATATAGTTTCACTTCAAGTGAGTCCACAGGATTCTTATGATTTTGATAAGGTAAGAGCCTGTTATATATGTAAGAGAAGTTTAGGTAATGACAGGGTCATTTAACAGGTAAATTTTGAGGTACAGCACATAGTAAATGCAACCTTAAATATAAGACGGGAGATTTTATCCTAGTTTTCTTCAAAAATTGTTACAAGTATGATTCTTACTTATTTGTGAAAGAACTCGGGGAGATTGAGAGAGAAATCGAAATAATTCCGTTGAATAAGGAATTATACATTTCAATTTCTAAATGTATTTCTTTAGGAAAATATAAGATGGAAATCAGAAAGGAAATGTGTATTCACTTATGAATACTTAGATTCAGAGCAAAAACTATCCGACAGTTCTCTCCCACCAGCGAGCTCATTTTATGGCAAGTAAACAGACTTGGAATCCTCTGAAGCTGATTATCGCCATGCAGTTTAGATTTGGGAGCATTTCAAGTGTCAAACGCTTATGGACTGTTTAGAGTGGTACTTGAAAAGGGATGTTTTGCTGCTCACAGACTTTTTCCAAAATTTTAGGGGCATTTGTTCAAAAATCTATGAACTCGACCCTGCCCATTATTACATAATCCAGGCTTGCCATGGGATGCTATGTTGAAAAGTACACAGATATCCCTCGAGTTACTCACTGATATTGATATGATTACATATATTCAGACCTGAATTCGAGAGGGTCTAGTCCAATGTAGTCATAGATATAGAAAAGCAAACCATAAATACCTTAAAGATTTTGATTCTACAAAGGAATCAGAATATTTGATGTATGTGGATGCTAATAATTTATACGGATGGGCAATGTCTGCACTTCCATATAGTGACTTTAAATGTATGGAAAATCGGAAATATATTTATTTGGTATTAATTCTATTAATGCGAATAAAGAGTATGGATATATTCTAGAGGTAGACCTGAAATATCCATACTTACTTCACCATGGACATAATGACCTACCATTTTGTTTATCTAATAGATTGCCCTCCAAAACTTTAAAAACCCCAAAATTAATAGCCGATCTGTGTGATAAAAATATATATATTCATTACAAAACTTGAACTTGAACCTACATATAGGGCACACAGGGGGAGCAACAGATGGCTGTGTCATCTGCCGTAACTGTGTGTACCATCGGTAGTGCGACTATACTCTTCAAGCGAGGGCGGCTGGAAACAGGACCTTGGTTTGCGCCCAGTTGGGCTTGGACCGAGAACGTTGACTGATGGTAGTCGGGCGGATCATTGGCATGTTTTTAAATTGCCTCCCTTCAAGTCAGGAATGCTACGCGACGCGTGCCCTCTGACTTCCAGGTTCGCAGCTAAGTCGTTAATCCAGCTGTGTTTATACGGAGCCTTCCCAGGGCCGGGCAAGCCTAGGCTGTAAGATGCCTTGCAGTACCTTTGGGGCTAAGTTGTTGTCGACCTTCCCACATGCCCAACCCGTTGCGCTTGCCTTGCCGACCAAATGAAAAAACGCCGAGCTTCGGAACTCCCAGGAGAGGATAGCCTCAGAAAACGTGAGAGATGGACGAGGAGGAGATGCGGAGGCTAAGTCTGGTCTCAGAGTCTCAACAAAAAACGGAGACCGACGAAGAAGGACCGCCGGTTTAAGGTCTGTACACCGCGACTCAGTCGAGATCCGAGGGGGGAGCAAGCAGGACTCCCAAATCCGAGCACTTTATTGAGGGCCAGTAAGGCACCTCTAAAGAAAAAAAAAATCACTCAACATCAAAGACGGGCAAGGGTCAACAGAGCCCGCTTAATTCTCGGCAAGATAGCCAAGAACGAGGCTGAGGGCAAGGCCGACCACCGAGAAGATAAGGCCAAATTCTTTTCGGACGCCTACAAGGCAGAGAACGCGGAGGCATTCCAGTCCTCTCAGGCGAAGCGCAGTCGTTCGTAGGACGAATGACCCACAGGGTAAGCCAAGGGTGACAAGCTGCGAAAGCAGCAAGGCGAAAAAGTTTAGCGAGGTGGCCAGAGACAGTCTGGCTATGTCTCAGGTGGAAGAGAACCACGACACCGGTCGCCACGTCTGAGCCAGTAGTCAAGCTGTTGCAAAGGGCTGATGACACTAAGACAACCCTAGAGCTCGGGTGCGATGCTAATGCAAGGCACACGCTCTGGCAAAGCTCTGGGGAAGAGGTGAATCACTTTTTGATACGTTATCTGTTGTAACGTTAAAATATGTAACAGAGGTAGGACGGCAACATTCCTTTTTTTTTTATAGCACAGGTAACTTCCATGGTGGGAAGGAGGTACTTGATATCACCTTAAAAATTAAACAAAGCAATTACAAGGTAGAGAACTGGAAAGTATCGACATAACACTCCTTTTCCGACCGTAGGTATATATTCTTTGATATAGCGGTACAGGTTAGCAAGCAGGTACCACAAAGAAACCCACGCAAAAGAAATTGGGGAAAATTCAGTGAAAATGTCCAATCAAAAGTTGGTAGCAGTCGGATAAAAGTACAATCCTCCCCCAAGACCATCGATACGGAATAGAAGGTCCTCACCAACAAGGCTGAAAAGGACTCACGGCAGAGTTACTGCAAGCCGCTTGAAGGCGTAAAAGACACTGCGAGACTAAGTAAGATTCTCGCCAAAGGACACACAAGCCCTACCCTGATTAACAGGGCGGACGGTACTACAAGAACGACGATAGAGGAGTCACTGGAGCTAGTACTACGCGACATTCACTTTCCAGGAAACTTTCGACAGAGCACGGAACACGAAGTTGCAAGAAGTTGCCTACTGGATTCTCTCAGTGGTAATGATATCTTTTGTTGATGTTTCTACCTGAGAGGTTTTTCTTCTTCTTCGGGTTTCGTGCTCTGTCGTATACCATTGGACTGACGTATATTCCACTTCAGTGGAGGGAAGCGAAAATCGTATTCATACCAAAACCAGGCAGAATGGGTCAACAGAACTACACGTAGAAGTGGGTTACGTCAAAAAGTCTCTACAATATTATACTGAATCCCTCAACTACTTAGGCATTGAGGAAGACATCCGAGAATAGACTGGGGACACTCATCTCACGCGAACAGTAAACAGAGGCACTCTTCAGGGCAGAGTACTGTCACCTCTACTTTGGCTGAGCAACATGAACAGCTTATTGGAAGGCTTCGGCCACGCATTGAGCGATGAGCGACTGAGCGACGCTCTATCGAGCGACGTTTATGAGCGATCACTTTGAGTGAGGTGGCCATGCACTGAGCGACATCGCTCGAGTTAATTACTTATAAAAATGCCTTATTCTAGGGAGGTTGTAAGAATACTGCTTGAAAGCTGCTATAATAAATATAGGCTTTTAAAAAAAATACAAAGACGTAGGTTTGGAGTTCGTCCCAATAATCGATTAAGAAATGAGTATGACGAGTTTTATCATTCATATAGAAATCTCCGAAGCCATCCATATCGATTTTGGCGATACTACGCATGTCAATTAATTCATTTGACTTGCTGTTAAGTAAAATTGAAAATAAGATAAGTAAACCGAGATCAACAATTTCTGCTGTAAATGTTTATAAAGTAAATAGATACATATATTATAATAGTGATGATCACATCAACTGTTTCTTTTTATACCCTTGCAGGGTGTAAGGATGCACTACGGCCGAGATATGAACTCAGCGGCCCAGAGTCCCTTCCAGTTAAATTTATAATTGGAAACGCCAGAAAATGGAGAAGCCGAGGTTTAGAGGATTTTTAGGGTGGGTTTTCTCGGCCCTCAACTGCCAGATTACGTTGCCCACGCTGGGCGGGGCAGGAAACTACCGGCTCGGGGTCTCCCAGCAGCCAGATTTCCCCCTCTAGAGACTGGAGACGTGGCCCGGGGTGACCCAGCAGCCCGCTCCCGCGCCAGCAACCCAGACCTATGACCACAGTGCCGGCGTGCCCGAGCTGCCGCGGCCCGGCGGCGCCGCTGTGGTATCCCAACGGCGGGCCGTCGCCCTCCTCTAAATATGCCCCTTTGACTCGCAATTTGCCAGCGGCGGCGCCCGGGCTAATCCCTGCGGCGCATAATGAGACTAAGCAAGACGGCTGGGAAGGGTCCCACAGCCGCCGCCCGCGTCCACGTCCAGATTTTAACCCAGCAACGTGTTGCTCCTGTCCCCGTCCTGCCCAAATCTGCGCCTGGAATTACCCAACGGCGGCTGAGGTGGGGAGGAGGGTGCACAGCGGGGGTGAGGGGCTGGTTAGCGAGGAAGAAAATAGTGTTACGGTTCATATTATTCTTTATTTTTTTGCCTGTGCTAGTCTTCCCTGAGCTCGTGAAAATGCCCCGCTTTACTCCCCACCCCTTTCCTCGCTCTTTGTCCCCTACTCTGAATAAATGCGCCAGGCGCGGTTGGTTCACCCAGTGTGCTCGTGGAGCTTCTCCAAGTGAAGAAGAGGTTCCGTGTCGTCGTGTTTCCTTGCCGTAAGGGGGTCCTTCGTTGTCCTTTGTGTGTGTCCTGGTGTCGATGTGTGCGTTTGGTTGTCGCGGGGATCTGTTACTCGGCTTTACTTTGACTTCTCACGCTGCTGGCCTAATTACGAGTGGTTTATCGTATTTCTGCGTGGCCTAATTCTGCCCATTCCTTTGCGGCTGCGCTGCCACGATCGATGGCACGCGCCGTTCTGCATTCCATGCATTCTTCTGTATGGCGGGCTTTCTGTCCAGCTCTCTCTCCTGGGCGGCAGGAGGCCCATGCAAATTCCGATTTCGCAATCGCTGCTCTGTCGACGCCTGCGCCACGGGTCTCTGCCCAGGTCGCGCTCTCTGGCCTTCTCTGCCGATCGCTGATTGGCGGATCCCGTGTTTCAACCGTTTCGTCATTGTTTCCTCCCGTTCCTGAAGGATGTTGCCAACGGTGCGGGTTGTGTTGCCCGTGACGTCAGGCTCGGTGTGGGCCCGGCCCTATGATTTCCCTAACGCCTACCTCCCTAATCTTAACCTATGTGTGGACTTCATATATACATCTTTCCTAACCTTAACCCTAATCTTAACCTACTATTTATACACTAATCCCTATCTACCTAACCTGAAACTTAACCTACTATTTACATATTTACATCTTATTTACATGTTTATTTACATTGTCGTGGCGGCGGCCATATCGTCACCGTCGTCACAAGGGTATTGTAATTTCAGTCAGAAGTTTGCAACGCAGTGAAGGAGACATCTCCGACCCTATAAGGTATATATATTCTTGATCAGGAGCAACAGCCAAGTTGATCTAGCCATGTCTGTCTGTCCGTCTGTCCGTTTCTACGCAAACTAGTCCCTCAGTTTTTAAGCTATCTGAATGAAACTTTGCAGTTAGTCTTCTATATACTCTCACTCGTGCATATGTCGGAACGGGCCGATCCTATCAGATAGCTGCCATAGGAACAATCGGAAAATTTTTAGAAAAAAAATTTTAACTTTGTCAGTTTTCAACATATTTTCATCAAAATTGAGATTTAGCCGTTTTATATTATTCCTGAATTTCGGTTTTAGTTTCATGAAAATTTGCCGACTATATCCTATAGCTTCCATAGGAACAATCAGGAAAATAAAAGAAAAAAGTATATAACGTTGTCAGTTTTCAAGATATTTTCACCAAACTTTAAATTTGGCCATATTATATTATTTCAAAATTTCAATATTAGTTTCATTTAAATTGGCCAACTATATCCTATGGCTGCCATAGGAACAATCAGAAAATTAAAGAAAAAAAACATATCTTTGCCGATTTTCAAACGATTTTCATCATGTTCGAGATTTGGCCACTAATTAATATTACAGAATTTCGGTGTTAATTTTTATTTTAATTCTGCAGGGGTATATAAACTTCGGTGAGCCGAAGTTAGCTTCCTTTCTTGTTCTTTTTCGAATTGATTTCGCAATATTTGCAGTCGCTCTTTTTCTATTTCCAATAATTCGCTCTCCATATTAATTTTCCTTTTCCTGGGCCTAGATTCAGCGACTACACTTGACGATGGTGTTGACATCACAGACATGTCGGTTTCGTCTTCATGAAGCATATCTGAAAGCATGTCATTCATGCTTTCATCGTCCTCCTGCAGATTGCCCTCAGTCGGATCTAAAGTAACTGTAATTTTTAAAAACGTCATCAGCTCTAAATATGGCCATTTTACATGAAATGTTTGTGCTTTATATCCTGATGGTAGGCGTGGTAGTTTCTGCAATGTCCTTTTATCCTTTAAATTTTTCCACTTGGCCTTTGCTGCAGCTCCTAAAAATTCGATTTTATGTATATGTATATTGTTCATAACAATTAGTTTTTATTAATAATGTTATTTTATTTTATTCTATATAAATTTTATTTTTTTAAGCACATATTCTTATTTTTAGGTACCTTGCAACAGGTCATTCATTTTGTGATTTGGCATTTGCTTTTCGATTGGGAAGAAGCACTGTTAGCAAAATTATATGCAAAACGATCATCGAAATTTGAAAAATACTCGTAACGTATGCCAACACCAACAACTGATATACTTCAAAAAGTTATGGAAGACTATTATAGGCGTTGGAGGTTTTCAAACTGTCTTGGTAGCACTGACGGAAAACATTGCCAAGTTCAGTGCCCAGCTCATAGTGGATCACATTATTTCAATTATTTGCATTATTTCTCTATTGTTTTGCAAGGAGTAGCAGATGCTGACAGAAAATGTATAACAATTGAAGTGGGTGGCAGAGGAAAGCAAAGCGATGGAGGTACATTTTGTGGATCCACTTTGTTTAGATTTCTAGAAGCAGACAAATTCAATGTTCCACCACCATAAGCACTACTTGGATCAAATATCATTTTGCCAAACTTTTTAATTGTAGATGAAGCGTACCCACTTAAAAATTATTTAATGCGGCCATTTCCTCGAAAAAAAGTTAAATGCAAAAACTGAAAAGTTCAATGAAAGATTATAAATCGTCACGAAGTGCATTGAATGTGATTTTGGTATTTCAACTAGGAAATGGCTAATTTTACAAAAAGACATTGAGACAAAACGTAGCACTGCAGTTCACATTATAAAATGTGCTTGCATTTTACATAATTATGCAAGATAACGTGATGGGGACAGTGATCTGGACTACATAAATACGACAACAGAAATTAATAATGGAATAGATGCTTCAAGGAATGTGGATATCATAGAAGAACAGTCCCATTGCAATAAAAGCAGTCAGTCAGCAATGAATGAATGAACCAATTCAAGCGCTAAGCGACGTCGCTCTGACGCTCAAGAAAGTCGCTCGTCGCTCAGCGGCTGCATGGCCACTTCAATGTTTTATCATAAGCTTTAATATTTTACGTCGCTCGAGAGAGCGTCGCTCAGTCGCTCATCGCTCAATGCGTGGTTGAAGCCAAAGAGCTCAATATGGGAAGTATCAAAGCAGTATCAGGACCCTTGTCTGACGTTATCAGTAGCATAATGACAGGCGCGCTAGGACGGCTTACAAATGGGCAAAACAAAAACAGAACTAATGCTTTTCACCAGAAGAACTTCAACATGCCCAATATAGGCGGCACGAAGCTAACACTATCGGGGAAGGAAAATATCTAGGAGAGATGCTAGACCCAAAACTCACATGGAAGAAAAACGTAGCAAAAAGAGTTAGGAAGGCAAGCATTGCTTATTACTCCTGCAGGAAAATGTTTGGGAACAACTGGGGGCTGCACCTAAAGATTATTATACGACTCTACACAGCGGTGGTACGGCCAATTCTGACATACGGGTCCCTGGTATGGTGGCCAGCACTAACCAGAGCCTACAACATATCGAAGCTCACAAGGATACAACGAGCAGCGTACGCAGGAGCGATGCGCTCATGCACCGCGGCTGCTCGAAATGCAATCCTCAACATAAGGCCGATATATTTGTTCGTTAAGGACATTGCCGCGCAGAGTTCAGTAAGACCGAAAGCAAGCCACTGCAGGAAGGAACACGACACAGGGCACGGCAAGATACTTGAGAGCATCAGAATAGAAACAAACGAGAGAATAGACTACATAATCACAAAGTTGCAATTCGGAAATTGTATCTTCGAATATAGCTTATGCTACTGTGTTTGGTATTGCTACCAAATTCTTTGTCAAATCGCATATTAACGTTACTGCGTATTCATTTCCATTGTTCGATCTCGGTAGTGGACCAATTATATTCACAATTACCCTGTCAAAAGCTCTTTTTGGAGTTTCTCTTATCGAAAGTGGGGTTTTTTGTATTAAACATACATCGTTTTAGACTTTTGGCATTTAGGACATTTTCTTATGTACTCTTTTGTCTTTGGACATATTTTTTTAGTAGTAGTGTCTCTGGACCTTGGCCAAGGATTTTGTAATCCCAGTGTGACTTCCTTGTATTGGATCGTTATGGAATGTAGACAGTATAGCTTCTTTTTCTTTTTATACCCTGCACCAAAGGTATACAGGTATTACAGTTTTGTGGGAGTGGGATTTTCTGTAACAGGCAGAAGGCGTGGCAGACCCCCAAAAGTTACCTAAATATTGATCAGGACCACTAAAGAAGTCGATATAGCCATGTCCGTCTGTCCGCCCGTCCGTCTGTCTGTCTCTCTGTCTGTCTGTATGAACGCCTAGATCTCAGAGACTATAAGAGCTAGAGACACCAAACTTGGGATCTTTTTATGTCTGCACGCAGATTAAGTTTGTTTTAAATTTTTGCTGCTCCCCTTTTTGGTTGAGATATTTGAAAAAACCATATATCTCCCAAACTTATAAAGTTGTGTAAACCATATTTTAACCCTATACGTATTTTATCAAAATACACATATTGCTTAAATTTCATTGCGAACGTGCTATAAATAGCGGAAATATAGGCTTTTTACTTTATACACAAGAGCAGCCCAGGCAGAGGGCTCCAAATAAATCAAAATCATTATACATTTAAGTTATGTTCACACTTTTATGAAATTAAGTTACTTATTTCGAATTGGTTCGTGGTGCAGTTGTCTAAGCTGCAGTCAACCAGAAATGTTATTATGTCAAATAAAATAAATTGTCACGGGTTCAAGTCCCGTCTGCGACGAGTAATTTTTTTTTTATAACTTTAGCAATATTTTTTTTTAAATTTTTTCCTGTAATTCAAAATAATTATATTATACCTTATTTTTTAAAACTAAAAAAAAAATAGTTTACCCCTTGAGCTACCCACTGAGCTATTGACCTTGCTCTTAAATAGGAAGACATTTGCATTATACATATCTACATTTCTTTCCGTTTTTTTGTCTTATCTCCTTCTTTCATATTATATAATTTTGGCACGCGCGTTGTAATGGTACAGGGTATTCTACTGTCGGGACGCACGACTGTATGACCTTCTTTTTTCATGTTGATTACGGTCACCGTGTTGAGTAGCGCTACTCTTAATAATTTCAATATCTTATTGCCCATTATTTTAAAATTATCAATTGAAACGAGTTCAAAAATATTTTCCCACGGTGCCACTTTGAGTTGGCTGATCTTGTTATTACCGGCCTGCTTTTCTAACCTTTGGAAGAATTGACCTAAGTGAAAGGTTACATTAGTATACAAATCGCTAACATCATAACTGGCTGTACTTTCCGTATTTGAATAAACACATTTTATTATTTACATGCAAGGTCACTACTTTACGTACTTCATCATTATTAATGACTTCATATACGTTGGGCTTTGAAGCTTTTTCTTCGAATTGCCTAAACAATTCTCTTTCTTTTTCTTTTGCGCAGGATTTCTGTCTACTTTGGTTTCTTGTAGTGACTTTATTTATATTTCCAGTAATATTTTGTAATTCTTTGATGTTTATTCTAGATAACGCATCAGCGACAAAGTTATCTTTCCCTCTCAGGTATTCTACCGTAAAATCAAATTCCTCTAATTCAAGCCTTATACGTGTTAATTTCGAACTGGGATTTACCATTGAAAACAAATAAGTTAGCGGTCTATGGTCTGTTTTAACCGTGAAATGGTAACTATAAATATATGGTCGAAAATGTGCTATAGCCCAATAAATAGCAGCTAGTTCTTGCTCAGTAGTACTCTTGTTACTTTCTCCTTTGGTAAAGGATCTTGACGCGTATGCAATTGGAAGTTGGGGTCCATTTGGCTTTGACTTAAAACCGCTCCACACGCTTGCTTACTTGCATCGGTTTGTAAGGATGCACTGTGGCCGAGATAAAACCTCAGTGGTCCCAACTTTAAGAAGCTGGGTTCGCATTTTTTTTTTTTTTTGTTGACATTTGAAAGTTGGAATCGATTGTCCATCGTTTGCCCATGTTTGCCCACCTTTTAGTTTTTTTTTCCACTTCCGGTTTCGAAAATATCAAGTGATGTAAATTTAGATAATTTTTTTTTAAAATAAAAAGTTGACTTTTTTTAATTTCATTTTGGAAACCGCAATATTTTCGTTTGCCCACGTTTGCTTACCTTTTGGAATTTTGAAAAAATGTACACTTACAAAAATATGGAGCCCAAAGAATTACTCCTGTTTACCATAGAAAATTAATTTTTTCAAATTTTTTTTCTTGAATTCGTTACTAAATTGATGTAAAAATAATGCTCACCCTTTACAATTTTAAAAAACTGAAAACTTTAAAAAATATAAGACTTTGAAAATTGACAAAAAATTACAAAAAAAAAAAACAAAAATCGTTTTTTCTACTCTTAAAACTAAAAAATTCAAAACAAAAACTGTCTATCTCTTAAAACTACAAAAAATGAAATGCCCACCCCTTAAAACTCAAAAATTCTATCAGAATCTCTAAAAAATAAAAAAAAATCCTTTAAACTACAAAATTTAGGAAAAAAAAACTTCTGACCATCTCTTAAAACTACTAAATATGGAATGGCCACCCCTTAAAACTAAATAATTTCATCAAATAACTCTTAAAACAAAATAACAAACGTTTGTCCACCCATTAAAACTAAAAAATTAAAAAAAAGCTTCTGCCCATCTCTTAAAACTACAAAATATGGAATGCCCACCAATTAAAACCAAACATTTTCATCAAATAACTCTTAAAACAAAATAACAAACGTTTGCCAACCCCTTAAAACTACAGAATAAAAAAAAACTTCTGCCCATCTCTTAAAACTACAAAATCTAAAATGCAAACCCCTTAAAACTCAAAAATTCCATCCAGAAACTCTAAAAAATAAAAAATAAATCCTTAAAACTAAAAAATTTAAGAAAAAAAACTTCTGCCCATCTCTTAAAACTACAAAATATGGAATGTCCACCCCTTAAAACTAAACATTTCCATCAAATAACTCTTAAAACAAAATAACAAACGTTTGCCAACCCCTTAAAACTAAAAAATTAGAAAAAAAAAACTGTTGCCTATCTCTTAAAACTAAAAAATGTAAAATGCCCATCCCTTAAAACTCAAAAATTCCATTCGAAAACTCCAAAAAATAAAAAAAAATTCCTAAAACCAAAAAATTTAACTACAAAATATGGAATTCCCACCCCTTAAAGCTAAACATTTTCATCAAATAACTCTTAAAACAAAATAACAAACGTTTGCCCACCCCTTAAAACTCAAAAATTCTATCCAGAAACTCTAAAAAAATCTGCCCATCTCTTAAAACTACAAAAAATGAAATGCCCACCCTTTAAAACTAAAATATGTTAACAAACAAATTCCTGAAACTAAAAAAAACAGTCTTTCACCCCTTACTACTAAAAAATTAAAAATAAAACTTCTTCCCATCTCTTAAAACTATAAAATCTAAAATGCCCACCCCTTAAAACTCAAAAATTCCATACATAAACTATAAAAAATAAAAAAAAATCATTAAAACTTTAAAATGTAGGAAAAAAACTCCTGCCCATCTCTTAAAACTACAAAATATGGAATGCAAACCCCTTAAAACTAAACATTTTCATCAAATAACTCTTAAAACAAAATAACGAACGTTTGCCCACCCCTTAAAACCCAACAATTCCATCCATATACTCTAAAAAAAAAAAATCATTAAAACTAAAAAATTTAAGAAAAAACTTCTGCCCATCTCTTAAAACTACAAAATATGGAATGTCCACCCCTTAAAACTAAACATTTTCATCAAATAACTCTTAAAACAAAATAACTGTGAAGAGGGGCGCTTGTGCCGCAAAAAGATGTCCAGAAAGCGAAGGAAGGCCCAGCGGAAAAATCCCACGTCGCGAACGAAAGTAAATCAGAGGCTCGAAATGAAGAGTTGGGGGCGTCGTGGGTAAATTCAATGGGCTGGTCGTGTCATCTTTATTTGGCTTCATGCATAAGACTAAAAACTAAATTAACATAAGGGCCGCGCTCCCGACCGATAAGCACAGCTTAACAGCACGGGAGCGGGCCCGAGTGGCGGACAGCAACGCACGAGAGCGGGAGCAGCGACGGCCGACCCGAGGGCCTGAGCACAAAAGGGGCGAGCGCGGGTGCGCTCGTAAGTTTCGGTGAGCCAAGGCGGCACAGCGGCGGCCCCTCACCTAAACATCCCGCCCCCCTTGCAATCACTCGGGTTGCAATTGGTCCCACGTCTTTATGGCTGGTGGCAGGCTCCGGACACGACCCATCCAAAAAAGGTGCTTTGGGCCACCGGTAGCCCGTCCTGAATCTTCAGGAAGCCCGGCTGAATAATGCGCGGATAAATGTCCGCGCCCAAGACGACGGAAATCGTGGCTGGCAAATAGAACTGCTCGTCAGCCAGTGTAATGCCTCGGAAGTGGGCACGCACCGCATCGCTCAGCTCTCGGGCCGGCGTACGAACGCGGACGTGATGCTCGATCTTAAACATGACATCCAGCCGCACGCTCTCGTCGGTTTTAGACCCCACGGTGGCCGAACAAACTTGTTCGTCCCCCACCCTAGTAGTGGGCAGACGGAAACACGCCGCTAGCGAAGCATCAATGCAGCTAGAGGGCATGCACGGCTCAATAAGGGCCCCCGTGTCGAAGATCCGGGTCCCGGTGTCAATCCGCACAAGCGCAGTCGGCAACACATTGACACTATTTCGCTGCAGCAGCGACGACAGGGTTGGCGCAGCGGCCGCATTCTGCGGGGGCCCTTGCCGAGAGGCGGAAGCTTGCCTAGGCGCAGCTGGCGCGGGCGGACGAACAGTGGACGGCGCCCGATGGCCGTGGAGCGTCTGAAGACTGCCGGCCAGCGGTTGAAGAATGCCGAGAAGCTGCCGATGAGCGCTGGGATGCCGCCTGCCGTGGAGCGGTTCTTGAGAGCCGGAGAGTGGTGGCCGACGGCCGCGACCGGTGCTCCTCCTGACGCGGCTGGCGCCGAGCCTGACCACACGTCTTACAGCAGTCCCCTCGCCGACACGCTCCGTCGGAGTGCTCGTGGGCCAAGCAACTGGAGCAATACCGGTTAACGAGGACCGCCCGGAGCCGCTTCTCGGCGCTTAACCGCAGAAAGCGACG
>VNJN01002969.1:0-17967 GCA_008042485.1 Drosophila mayri | reverse complement strand
TAAAGCCAAGGATCAAAGTTGAAATGGCAAGGCAACTAAAAAACATGGGTGGGGTCTTTAAAAGGATAATTAATTCATTTAGGAACTTTTTTTTTTGGTAAAAAAGTGGTAAAAAGTATATACAAATCAACTAAGAATTAAAATAATCAAAAATTATAATAAAAACCAAAGGAAGTTTGTCGATTTTTAAATTTGATTTTCTGTTATTTAAATAAAATTTTTTAAATTTAAATTCAAAAAAAAATCCTTTAGGAAAAAACTGTTTCTTTCATTTTGTAACCAAAAGCAGGGCTTTAAATATATATTAAATAGTTTTGGTTGTATAAAAATGCTTCTGTTGGTCTTAATACCATTTAAAAATTCACCAAAAAGTTAAATAAAAAATGCAATTTTTACATTTATTTTAAAATATATCCCCCACAGCACCGCAACTTCAACCAGGAAAATGCAATGATTGTTTTTTGTGAGGTAACCATTATTTATTGACGAAAGCTCACACAGATGACAAATTGATTCAGAAGCTGCAGGATGTTCTCAAGGAATTTGGTTCAATCAAAAGGATATATGTATATGTATATATTTTCAATTTCGTGTCCTGGGTAACCACTGAACGTAGATTGATTGGCAAATAAAAAAGAACAGCCACTGTGATATAAATTGTTTAAATTTAAGAACTACATCAACAGCAACCGTTCCCTTCTTTTTGAACAATTTTCAATTTTCCACCACAAATGACAAATCGCTGAACTTGGCCGTGCAACCAAAAAGAACAGCCACTGTGATATACGAATTTGAGATAATATATATATATCAGCAGCAGCAGTTCCCTGGGGTTGACAACGGCATAAGAATGTCTCACTCAGAATATATAAACCTGATGTTTCGCACTTTAGGTACAAAAAGAACAGCCACTGTGATATAGATGGCAAACATACAGCACAGCAGCTATTCTCTCTACTTCAAAGGCTGTGATTCTTACTTGTAGAACTTTTAAACTGATCCATTTTGATGAATTTTGGACTTGAACATGCGTTATAAAGGAAAATCACTGTGATATGTAACGGTGGATAAACGCATATCACAACGATCGTTCCTTTTAGCGAATGGCCCAGATATATCACTGGTTAAACATATTTCCTAATTTCATAAGGCTGCAAATGCCACAACGAACTTCAATGGTTGTCTAGCTTTATGATCAGAAAAATCACCTAAGGCTGGACGACCAAAGAAACTAATTGCAACCGCCTAGTTTCGATATATATATAGCTTCTTATCACTTCTCACTTTATCCTTATGATTTGATGAACATTTTAAAATTATAGCACGAGTGTTCGGTCTAGTCACTTCGCTTGATCGGAATCCTGATTGAAAAAGCGACCATACCGACAATCGCCATTCAATTTTAAAACTTGTAGTTGGATGTTTCAGCTCACTTTTGGAACTTTACTTTCCTTGAAGGCTTCTTTGCGTTGCGATGGCCAGGTTCTTGAGACACACTTTGCCCAGTGATGAGTTTATCACGTAGACATAACTGCACAAAATGCATCCCAAGACCAGAGCCTTGGCTTAGTTCACTGAATAACTGGTCGTCGTTTCGAGATTATAGGACAAACTTTACCCAGTGCTGCTAGGAAATTGGCAAAACCGAACAAGGTTTGTCGTATAATTGCTGTGCCTGGGAAGCTTCACTGTGCCACACCTCACACTCTGAGGATGCGTTGGTAACTGATGATCTATCTGCCGGAGGTAGGAACTTTTATACCCAAATTCCGTGGGTTGCGATCGTTTACCTGTGGGCGGCAGCGGGCGCGGGTCTTACCTGCGGGGTTCCCGTCCCAGGATTATTCCGCGAATTCGCGTCCCGGCTCGCGGCGACCTTCGTGAAAATTTTGCAACTTAATCCGTGGCCATAAACGGATTAATGTTTTCGGGAGAAAAATGCGCAGCTGTGTCCGCGCATAATTTTCGCAGAAACGCAATTAGGTTAAGACCCAGAAGGACCCGGGATCGGGAATCGCCATTGGGTTAATTTGGTAGTTAGCGCGAAGTATGTTCCCGTGCTGTGGTCCCTTGAAACGTTGTAGGTAGTATCATGTAGGATCTGTCAAAAAGATTCCACTTTCTCGTATAGGATATCTGCGGTGACTGTACCAAAGGTATCACAGTAGCCAAGACTAGGATCAGGCTTGACCATTACTTGAAATAACCACCTGTTGACAGGGAAGCCAACTAAATGAGCAACTCTTAGGGAACTCTTTTCTTTGATGCTCTTATTTAATGTGGAATTTATTGTTTCAACTATTTTCTGCTTGACTGTACTGAGGATCAATACCAAGGGAAGAATTATTTTGGTGAATGTACATTGAAGGCCTTATTGCGGAAACCCTCCTATTAAAAATTCTTTAAAAGTTGAATATATAAATAAATAACTAGAAATAAAGCCAACATTTTTGTGATAATCTGGAATTATAAAAAAACATTAATCTCTTTTGGGAAAAATGTTTCTGCGAAAGGACAAAAGGAAGGAATTAGGTGCCTCTAGGTCCTAAAGGACGTGCTAAACTAACCCCTCTATTAGTTATTTATCAAAAAAGGGAAAACGGAAGGGAACTTAATTTTACAGATAAAATCTGCTTTTAATATATTTTATAAGAAAAACGATGTAGATGTGATTTCAAATATTTTTCAATGCCCCCTTGGTATTTGTGTCACTCCCAAGTTTTCCCTCAGAGCACAAGTTTACGTTCGATTTCTTACATTACACTTCTCCCACAAGTGAAGTTACATCACACAGAACGAAAATCTTGTATTTTTGAAAAAAGCTTCTCCCTCTTTGGAATACAATGAATCGCTATGGACTCATCCAGGGTCTTCTTTTGGCTTTCACGGCCTTAATAGTGAGTTGAATACAGTTTTATATTTCTTAAAAGTAATGCTCCAGCTTCAGCTCTATCCCCAAAAAGTTTTTCAAAATACGACAGTTCAATGCTCTGCCAGTGCGGTACTCCAATTTAGAGCTACTTGTCGGCACTCCGGCGGTCAGAGCAGCTAGACAAGCGAACGCAGATCCCAAAATATTAAATCCTTATTCTGGAGGCGGCTTTAAAGTATTCCCAAAGAAAGATCGTATTGATCTGCGCCCGGTTGGCTCGGTAAGAGCTTGGAGACCCTCAGAACCACTGCCCACAAGCACGTCTGATAGCAGTCCCACAGGCTCTTCTAAAAGACGTCCCACAGCCACCCCTGAAAGCAGACCAACGGGCTCTACTAAAAGACGTCCCACAGGCTCTTTAAAAACACGCCCCACGGCTGGAAGAAGAATCTATTACAAACAAGATAACCCGGAAGGCGACATTCCAGCAGAAGGAGATTCAGCAAAAGGAGATTCAGCAGGATCTTTAGTAGGTGATTCAAAAGAAGGAAAAGATGGAGCTGTAGCAGGAGGAGTAGGCCCACCAGAAATTGGGGCGACTCCTAAAAAGGAATTGACTGTTGGTTATGGGGATGACGCACATGGCGATCATTTTATGGGAGGTAGTGGGCAAAGGGAAACGATCGACCCTAATCCAAAGCAAATCTACTATCCCTCCATGGAGAACCTGACCAAAGTCTGTGCTGGCAAGACTACCATTTACAACGATTTAAAAATCGAGAACTGGTTAATGCGCGGCCTTAGCAGCAAGAAGTTGACAGATCGTCCATTTTTATTGGATCTCCGCCGCGAAATCTTTGAAAAGGGCGATTCCGAGTCCTGCCACAATTTAACCATCACCGACTGGCAGGCGTACCAGGATTGTGCTCTTCGGCGCAACCAGCGAATGGAGTACTTTATACCCAAATATCCATTGCAGCAAATTGTTTCGAATTAATAGACTCCAAATGAGATATTTTGCATTAAATATTACAAAATTCTAAATGCGAAAGCCAAATTTTATATTTTCATTTTGAACAATTGTAAATAATTATCTTCTTTAAACATAATCTTGTTAGAGGCCACATCATTGTTTCGGATTAAAATATAATCTCAAAATGAGTTATTTTACATTAAACATTAAAAAATGCAAGAGCAAAATTTTTATATTTTAGTTTTAAACAATTTTTAATAGTTGTCTTCTTTACAAACAAATTTTTAAGTAGACAATCATACTCTTCATTTGATTTAATTGACGTAAGAGGTGTTAATGTATTTAGATGTCTTGAAATTATTTCAAAGTTAACATTTATTTACCAAACAAAGTATTCTGACATTCAACTGAAAGATGATCTTCATAAATATGATAATACTGTCCTTTGTTTGAATATTCTTAACCATTTCACATCATTTTTCCAAAGTTTCAAGACCTCTTTATCGTTTTTAATACTTTAAATTCATTTAAAAAATTAAGTCTTTAATTTTCCTTCCCCAGGTTCCTTCCCAAATCAAAACAAACAATTTGGTTTTGTAGCTTTTGCTTTGTTTGTGTTTTTTTCTTGTTTATTTGGTAAAATTAAATCAATATCTTCATTTCATTTATATGTTTTTTGTTATTACCTTTTTTCAGATATCATTTCTTAGAAAAACGAACATAATTGTTTCAAATTTTCAGCGTTGTACAACTAGAAGGAGAAGAAAACAAATATTGAAAACAAGAAGATGGTAAAATGATAATAAAATCTTCTAAGTAAGTAGTATCTGCAGCAGCAGCTGTTCTCCAGCAGGATGTTTCCAGATATCCGCCGCTTCTGACCCCTCCATCTTCATCTCCATCTTTAACCTCCTCCACATTCCACACATCTCTCTCTCTTCTTCTACGCACTCCTCAAACCAGCTGTGGGAAGGTAAAAAAAGATGTACAACAAGATTATTAAGACATATTTTAGAGAATTGCTGTCGTCTCTGGTGCTGAAAGGTCATGATGTTGTCTTAGTAGCGATTCTTGATGTCCGTATGCAAAATTGAATTTGACGATTGGGCGATGTTAGTTTGTGTAACATAACTTTTTAGGATTTTTTTGTGAATGATAGAAACCTGTAAATAATATAACATTCAGTTAATAATCTACAACTTTGTTAAGACACCAAGCCAAGCACTCACCGCTTTTTATAAAATATTATGGGTTTCCAGTTTGTGGGCCATCAAAGCCGAATAAATCAATGGGGAGAGATAACTATGATAACTAATCCTTAAATGGTATGTGTTATAGCTTTTTACACTGCAAAGACATATTAAAAGGCATAATTAGTACAACAAAAATGAAGGTTTGTAAATAAAACAAAATAAAATTGTAGTTTAGAAAATGAATTTAAGGTTTAGGATAGATTTGTAGTTAAATTGTACTTCAAAACGTTTTTTTTTTTCAATTGTTAAACAATTTTTGACGATTACAGCATGAAAACCCTTTTAGTGCTTTTGTTTTAATTATGAAAATGTTGTATTGTTTTATTTAGAATATAACTCTATATATTTAAAGCATTTTTATTATTTTTAAAAACCAAATAGTTGTCTTTTAATGTTTAATGGTTTATAACGAAACGTAAGGATCTTTAAAACTATGCTTTAGTTGTAAGTTCTTTATTTATTTCAGTTTTTCTTTAAAAATATTCAATATATCTTGATAAACCCAATGAGTACCAATGATATTATTATATATTCCTTTCAATCTTAGACTTAACAAGTTTAAAAAAACCATTAAAAATATGAAAAAGATTCGATTTAATAACAATGCTTTTTAGAAATGTACCTAGGTACTACCCAACGAGCTGTATCTCATTTTTCATGCAGATACAAAAAAGCCTACAAACAAACCTGGCCAAAAGGTTGTTCTGTAAATAATTTGGAAAATAAAAATACCAAAAGTTGTGATTTTTTTTGTTTTGTATTCTTTTTTTAAAAGTTTATTTTCATCATCATTATTTATTGAGCTTAGTCTCGGGCTATCTAAATTGGATTTGTAGAATTTTAAAAATTAAGAATAGATTTTCGTTAGATCGCTTTCCACATCGGCGGAAATACTGTTGTGTCGGAATACGTCTAAATAAGTAGGTGGGCAACTTAAGTGTACGGAAACAGTCTCGTAAGAAGGAAGGTAATAGATAAAGGGTGAGAGGACGTGAACGAATGAAAACATGTAAGCAACTTACAAGAAATTGTCGGTGCCGATGGCGCGGCTGGTGCAGCTGGGGTGGTCGATGTAGCTGCAGCTCTGACCGCCGCTGGTTGCTGTTGGTTAGGTGTCAAATGTGGTTGGTTGTTGTCCCCGTCATCATCATCAATGTAGTAAGTTTTGTGGTAGTTGCCCCCGCCGCTGCCGCTGCCATTGTTATTGTTACTGTTGATGTTGCTATGGTGATAGTTGCTGTGAGCCATGTTGCTACTGCTGATCGTGGTTGTTGTTGTCGCTGCCTGATGCTGCTGCTTGCGCTTGTGTCCGGTTATGCTTAGAGCCGCCGATAGACTGGAAGCCGCATGCAGGATCGAGCGTTGGTTAAAAATGCTGTTGGATGCGGCCGCCGCTGCTGCATTGTTGTTCTTCCGGAACTTCTGATGATGATGATGATGAGCTGGGGTTTGCGGCAGCGGCGGCGGCGGGGGCGGCGGTTGCTGCTGCGGCGGATGCGGATGTAGTGTTGGCGGTTGTCACGAGCATGTCACCTCCGCTGTGGCTGTGTTGGCGCTGCCATTGTTGCTGCCGTTGTTAAGCGGCTGCTGTGGCTCCGGCTCGGAGGTATCCATCTCTGAGCCATTTTTGCCCGAACTCTTGAAGCTGGGCGCATTCATTTGCGCCGCTGTCGGCGTAGTGGGGGTGGTTGCCCCCAAATCGGACGAGGCATTCGAATTCTCCTCCGTTAGCTTAATTAATAAGCAATTATTAATATAATCTCCTATTAACTGGAAAGGCAGTAAGGCAACTTACCGATTCGCTTAGCCTATGAATCTTGGCGCCGCTGTCTCGTCCACGGTTGCCGCTACCCGGCTGCTGTTGCTGGCCAGGCGGCAGGTTATCCTGAGATTGGGCCAGCTCAGTGGAGAGCCGTTTGCGGTTGGCCAGCAGCGTGTTATTAAAGTTATTGTGATTCTCCATGGATTTTCGCTCGCGCTTAAGGAAGTCGGCGTCCAGGTAGAGCGACAGCTGCTTGCGTTTTACATGCCGGGCATCGATGGCCATGCCTTCCTTCAGCATTTTAATGTTTACCTGAGGGGATTTTAAAGAAAGATGAGCGTTTGGGTTTATTACTGCGTGGGCTTCCCCCTTAACGGGATTTTACTTACGCCATGCATCATCACGTGCTCCGTGAAATTCTGTATGCTCTCGGTGAGGTCCACATTGAGGTTCTCGGAACGCTCAAACTCCAAACCGATGAACCACATCGAGCAAAAGGGCGCCGAAGTCACCGAGGACTGGCTGCCCTGCGACTGTTTCAATTCGTCCTCATTCCCGCTGTTGTTCTGCGAGCTGTTGGCACTTTGGCCCTTCTTAAAATCAAAACACTTGGGATTGACATGCGCCAAGGCAATATGTGGATTCCGTTCCAGATTGCCAATTAACAGACGCACCTTGGACTCCACCAGACCGCACCACTCCAAGTGATCATCGGCCGTCTGCGAGTTTACCAATAGCACAATAAAGTGTCGGTATCTGTAGAAAAAGCTGGGAGCCTCAAACAAGCGCTCCCACGGAACCCGGCCGAGCATTATCTCGTCCGTGATATTCATGCCGCGATTGAACTCATTCAATATGACCTTCTTGGTGGATTCGGACACGTTGAATGTGGAATTCTGCTGTGGATACGCGGGCGTAATGATGGGCATCAAATGATAGCGATCCGAGGCATTGACACGGGGATCCCAAACCTGGAATAGAGCAAACGAACGAATGAGGGGATTAGTAAATCGACAAGGCCTGCTTATGAGGTATGGCTTACTTGAAATCTTAGATTAACGTTGTCGGGATGCTTGAGTAGCACTGGATTAGGCCACTTCCAGCGCGAGAAAACCAAAAAGAACTTGTGAACCAGCGTGGCAGCTGCGGCATTCGGATACAGCTGGCAGGTCCTGGCCACTAACATGGCCCAGGTCACACCGCCGAAATAACCCAACGAATTTGAGTATATGCCGTGTTCTAGAAGGGGGAAAAACCATAGTTAGTTTAGTTTTTATTATAGAGCTTCCTTTGGTACTTACTCTTCGCCCACAATTTAATGGTGCGCAGGGCCAAGCGGAAATTCTCAATGTTGGGCACCAAAGCAAGGATCTCGTCCGTCACACGGCAGCCGTTCAGACTGCGCACCGAGCGATGGTCCAGATTCCGCAGCAAATTATCGTCGCGCAGGTCAAAGTCATCCGGTATCTCCTTGAGCGAGAGCCGAGCAAACAGCAAATCGATCTCGATGCCATCAAAATTCATCTTAATGACCGGCACGAAGGCCTCCTCGACGGATCGGCACTCGGTGACCTCCGGCTGCTTCTTCAGCACCTCAAAGAAGCTCTGAAAGTAGTCGGTGCGCTCGATGTTGCGTGGAGCCACGCACAGGGCGTCTATATCGGCACCCTTGTGATGAACTCCCAAACGGTACGAGCCGAATGTGTAGATCTTTCCACCAAGCTTCTCTGCAGCAGACTCTGGCATGTTTTTGCTGACGGAGATCTCCTTGACCCATTGTTTCACCAGTGTGTTGAGCTTGGCCAGGATCTCCATGCGGTGGTTCAACTCGTCCTGGCTTTCGAAAACATTGTACGGCTCCAAGGAGCCTCGCAGTTCATCGGTTCTCTGCAGATCCTCTGGCCTGGGCTCGGCCAAACTGATGGCCGAGGTCATGCCCAGTTGTTTGGCGGGCGGTCCGCCCGAGGTAGAGTTGCCATTGTGTTGATGATGATGCTGCTGCTGGCGGTGTGTTGGTTCGGAATTCCACATCCTGTCTGTTGTCTGTTGAGCTTAAAGTTATGTACTGTTTTGTGGGGAATTGAGCAGACATTAGTTTGGCTGATTGTTATGGTGTATTCCAGTAATAACTCACCTATCTAGGCTTAAAATGTATTTAGGTATTACACTTAAGTTTGCTCTCCAATAAGCCAAAATGGAATTATATATGCGGCACTTTCTTCTACCTTGTTGCTTATGTTTTTCACGACTGCCGGCGCTTAATAAAATGCTGGAAATGTAGAAAGGAATAAATCAGTAAAATGTTTATAGCTTAAATAATATTAAAAATTTATTATTTAATGTATCCTTTGTCACATTTCAATTTTTAAAGTCACAAGTCAGGGAGAATAAGATAAGAATCACTCGAAAAAGTAAAGAAAAGTTCTCTGGGAGCCCCAAAAGGGCTTTAAATATATAATTTTATATCAGTAACTTGGATATTTGAGTGCTAGTAAACACAGTAAAAACAACTGGTTAGTTCACCGCACCGAGTGTGCACTGTATGTATCACTTGACAAGGGTTTGTGTAAACGAGGTCCAGAATTATCTTATTTTCTCTTTGCTGTCTGCAGTTAATGGACAATAACAATTTATTTGCGCGCTGGCTAAATGCAATTTGCAATTTGTGCGATAAGATATTCACCCAGCGCCGTTATATTACGAAAAGCATAACAATGCATATCACTCGTCAGCTGGTCACACTAGCGCCTTTACCTTTGGGCATAAACAAATGCGTAAAAACAATTAGCAGCGGCGAGCTGGCAGGAATAGGAGGCGGAGGAGGAGTACTTGTCGCTTGGCGTGTGCAAATGTGCAGACTAATTGTGAAAATGACAAACATAAACAAAGAGAGAGTGAATTTAAACCAAATTTGCTTTCCTCTGCCTGCCTGTCTTTCCCCGCAGGTAGACGGTACTCTCACCAACACACTCACACACGCGCTACGGCTCACGCGCTCACGCACACCCACACCGCTGTAAGCGACGCACGCACCACATACATACTCACAAAAATAAATACATAAAAGTTGAGTGGGGGAGAGGGAATGGGAATTTTATTGCTTGTTTTTGCTTACCTGCGCTGCGTCTTCTAATTCTTTGCCTGCCGTTGTAACCGCTGCCTCTGCCGCTACTTCAAACAAATGTTGTGGGTGTGTGTGAGAGTGTGTCCCGTGTCCGTCCGCTGCATTCGTAGTGTGTGCATATGTATGTATGTTAGAATTTGGCAAAAGTGTGGCCCATTCATCTGTTCTGGTTGTTGTTGCAACTTCTCTTGCTTTTGTTTTCTGAGGCACCCTTTACATTTCTCGTTTGTTCTTGTTCCCGATCGCCCCCTCCCACTCTTGTTGAAGCAGCGACACTTTCTTGTAAAACTCTCGCGTTTTATGCTACGTGACGTGCTCTTCTGACGGCGAAACTGACGCACACGCACACACGATATATGTACATATGCTAGTTGCCAAAACGCGAATGCGAACGCAAAAACAAACACTTTTCACCCACTTGCGGGGTGCTGGCGGCAGCGCTGGGACTGTGATAACGTTGAGTGGATGACGCGGGGGAGATTAGCGGGCGGCAAACATTTTCCGCTGGTTTTTTTATGCTGATTTGCGCGTTCTAGCAATTAAAATTCGAAGCAGTGTGACCGCCGCGAAAGCAATACAAAATACCATCAGCTTGATTCGGGGCAAAATATACCCCGGCTTGGTTTCTGAACCAACTATCGCATAGAGATGACCGTGCATCGAGTCACAGCTCACAATGCTAGCCAGATTAGCTCTGGCGTGGAGGGGAAATATTTCCGGAAATCCACCCCTTTTCCAGTCAAATTGGGAAATATAGTAAACTGATCTAATTAGGAAATGGACTTGTTGAATATTTAATACCTTTTCCATGCCATATAATATCAAAATAATAGACTAATGCAACACAATTTGCTGGTAATTTTTAAGATATTTGAGGTTTAGCTTTTTTGTTAAATATATGGATCATTATATATTTAACATAAATCAAAAGCTTACATCGTCTTAAAATATTAAATATTAAATCCTTATTAATCGTATGTACTTTTAATCAGTATCAGAAAAAAATAATTAACCGATTTATGAAACATTTAATAAAGGGTTATAACTTTATAATTTTTAAGAATATCAAAAAACAAATGTTATATTTATTTATTTACTTACATAATAAAATGTAACATAAAAAATGGCTTTTTAAATTGTAAATAATTAATTTTTGGACTACTTCAAATATTTGAAAAATTTTGATTTGTAAAAAAATGGGCCAAAAAAGAATATATATTTGAAGTACACATGTCGTAGGTAGTTTTTGATTCAATTTACACCCGAAAAGCTCATATTTATATATTTCGATTCGGCATTATAATCTCAACAGCAATATAATACAAAATGCTTATACATTTTACCCAATTGTTCAACATTTGCAAAATTTACTCGCACAAATATATTTTGTGGATATTGGTACTAAAATAAGGTCAATCGAAGAGAAATAAGCTTTACAATTTGTTTATACATTACATCGCTTAATAGTTATACCAATTTTAAACAAAAAACATAAAGTTTAGTTGGTTTTTATAACTATTTTATTTAGTTCTTTGCAATCTCGCAATCGATTCTGCCTTAGAGGTGGTACAACATCGATGATGCTCTGAAAAGACATGGCCAGCATCGATGTAATCGACGTTGCCTCCACCTCTATTCTGTTTATTTTGCGAAGAAAATGATAAAACAGCAAAAAACATTGCAAAATGTAAGGCAACCGCCTAGCGCCTAGCTGCAGACCCGGCACCGGCCCGCACCTGCACCCGCAAGATGATACCCTGGATGCGCGAGAAGTTCAACGAGAAACGGGCCAAGTGGCTGGCGCGCAGCAAGCGGGGCGTCGGCGGCGAGGGCTCGCCGGCGGACGGGAGTCCGCGAAGCAGCAGCCACAGTCCAAGCCTGCGGACGGACGGGGCCAGCGATGTGGAGAGCCTAAGCGGATCCTCGTTGAACGTACACACGGCGGAGTGCGAGACGCAGACGGAGACACCTGTGCCCAGGCCTGTGGTTGGTGGCGGTGGCTGTGTGCTGAGGACACCCTCGCCCGCACGACGCCGTCGCATCCAGCTTGAACTGCAGCTGCAACAGCGGAGGCGCGAAGAGGAGCAGGTAGTGGACCAGGATAAAGACTCCGGCCAGGACTCACCGACGCCCACCCAGCAGCAGCAGGCACATACGTAAGTTGTCAGTTGTTAAAGTACTCACAATTGCTTACCTAAAAATATATTTGTCTTCTCGAAATTTTCCGTTCTCCCAAAACGAACTATGCAAAAACTGCGCAGTTTGTTCCTCAGGTAAGTAACGCGCACGTATTCCGACCTGCACAGTCTAATCCTTTTGTTAATCCCCACAGAAAACCATCCCAATCCAACCGCCAAAACAGCTCAGCTTGCTCCAGCAGAGCCGAGGACTCGACCAAGCCGGGCGAGTCCATAACGGTGCGCGTGATTTGTCCGAGCTCGCGGGTGCTTATCTTTAGAACGGACGTCAACAAGCGCTTGAACGAACTGAAGAGCGAGGTTATCCTAGAGCTTAGCGACGATCCCGACTCCATCCAGCTATTTGCGCCCGATGTCCGCCATCTAAATCCTCGCTATCGCTTGTATCGCGCGGAATACTATGGCGGCGAGCTAAACGAGTCGGAGACCTTGGCGCAGCTGAATGTTCGCAACAACGAAACGTTTATCTTGTCGCCACGACGCAGTACGTTGCCGCATACAGCGGTGCGAATTCGTGAAGTGCCCGGACCCAACGAGCAGTTGGTAGAAAGCGCCACGCGCTACGTGCCCTCCAATGCCTGCCAGCTTCCCACCATTGACATCAACGAGATCTTTCAGCAGTCAAATGTAAGCTTCCAGAGCTTTAAATATGCTCTGACTCTCGTTCTCTTTTCAGATACAATACGATGTGAGAAAGGTCCTGATATCTCTGGCGCAAGCATCGGCGGCTGTAATAGGAGCTGGTCCCTATGCTCCGCGCCTGATTATCATGCTGAAGCAGCGGCTGATAAATCGCCGTAACCAGCAGGCGGATACTCTGCAGTGCCTGGTCGAGATGGGCTTTAAGCGTGAACTTGCCCAATTCGCCCTGAAGACCCACAATGGCGTCTACTCCACAACGATGGAGTGGCTGATGCAAAACCAGATTGAGGAAAACTCGCAGGAGCCGCCGGCCATGGACATGCAACACAGTGTCTCTTCCATTTCGCCCTCCACGATAGTCACCAATAACGTAACTGAAGCTGAGCTTAGATTTTCGTGTATTTAACGAGTTTTATTTTTTCAACAGGAAGTAATTGAAAACACTGCTGCTTTGATGGAGATTGTGCGCATCTACAGCCATCGCGATTCGCCGCCTAGCGATGAGATTGTGGAGTCGCTCACGGAAATGGGCTTCGAGGAGGCGGCAGTGCTGGCGGCGCTCAAGAAAACGGGTAACAACAAGGCATCCGCCTGTGAATGGTTGTGCGACAATCGATCGGGCAGTGTTATTGAGCTGCGCGAAGGCCTATCACCCGATTCACCTATCCTAAAAGTGATCCTAGAGATGCCGCAAGTCCAAATGACGCTCAGCAATCCCAAGACATTTCTGGGTAAGTCTAAGCTTAGCCATAACCATAAATGGTAACTAACTCTGTGTACTTTATAGCGTTTCTGAGCATTCTGGAGAACGAGCAAGCGATACGCGTGTGGCGCGGCGATAACGACACCACCTCGGTCATCACACATATCCTGCAAAAGTACCATGAGGAGAAGCATGTGCTGGGCATCAATCAGTTCTACACGAACCGCTGGTGAACGGCGCCGCAAAGTGGCTTTATTATGAGATTAACCAAATTATATTTATTCATATACATAACACCATTGCAATCACGCTTGGTCCACATTTTGGGGCCCCCATTATAAAGTGCACACTCGCCTGCGTGTGTGTATGTGTGTATGTAAAGAGTATTTTTGTAGCCAAAGAAAAGAAAACAATGAATGTAAACTGCACAAAGCCAAAGATGCAATCGCTTCGCCCAGAGCACGCGACTGCACTCTACAAACGCTTACCGATCAGTACGAAATGCATTATATACACACAAATATATATATATATATACATATGTATATATAATTATAAATATACATAGGATCTAGTTCTAGTCAGGCTAAACCTGTACTCTAACCATCTCGTTTGCTAGCTCATCCACACTCAATCGAATCTCGCACTACGTTTAGCAAATATCTCAGAATAACATCCCACAGATACATACATACATACATACCCCTCAGTTGTAAGCAAACGAACTTGTGCTGATGATGGTCAGAGCGTTGTAATGCCAGGTTGTTGAACATAGAGCCGCCATAGCGAGCCAACAACTTGAACTTGAAGTATTATTTTGTAAACCAAATATTCTATTTGCATTGTTTTAACAAGAGGCAAATAAATCAATTAGTTTTTGATACAAAACAATGAAAGTGTTTTTAAATTAATAGATGTAAAAATAGAATTTTAAACATATTTAAGGGGTAATGCTGTTTAATTTTTGTAAGCAGGTTTTGCAGTTTGGATCGTATGCTAATTATCTAATTAAAGCTTGTAAAGAATGATAATTTAAATCGAAATCGATTTATATTCTGATGGTTAAATAGTTTATATAATATATTCCTTTTGTAACCTTATTTTTAAAGCTTATTAATTAATACCTGTCTAGTGCCATAAGCCCCATATTATAACTTATCGGATTTCAGTAGCCAGGTACTTCCCAGGTTGCGGTTTCCTTAAATCAGGCCAAAAAAAGTATAGATAAGTAGTATGTAAACTTGGTATGACTCAATTTCTGTACTGTTCGCCATGGCGTATGAGTAACATTTGCAGATACTTTGTAGTGAGTCACGTTAAGGAGATAAGTTGGTTGCGATTCATCCGTATTCAGATCCGTAATCCGGGACATATGTAAAATGGGAACATTACTCTTGGTTGTAATTTGTACAAATTGAATGGCTTTTGTTGTTGCATCCCCTGCAGCACAACGGCGTTGAATTATTTTTGCTATTGCGCTTTTAATGCATTACAATTAATTTTCCATGCGGCCGCACATTTTTCATTTCATTATTCCAGCAACTGCAACATGAGCCAAAACAAAAACTATTCAACTATTCAATTGTTGCACATTCTTTTTTTTTGCTAGGGGGGGGGGAGATACATACATTTTAATTTATGTTAAGCGCGTTTATTAAGTGGTTGTGTTTCCACGAGATACATTCACTAGCCGCTGGCTTTTAATTAATATTTAAGCGTAATATTTGAATTGTTTAGGAAATAGATGCGGCCAAAGGGCAAATTATTTATGGTTAGCTCGGGTTTTTATTAAATGTCTGCGGTTGCATGTTGCATCTGCAACAAAAGCAAACCGGAGCAGACGAAGCGAGCGGAACGGAAGCGGACAAAGTATCTGCTTCGCCTAATGGCCCTTGGCGATGGCCATGCAAATCTATCTCTAAAAATTGATGACGCATGCAGCGGGCGGGTGTATGGGATATACCATAATAAATCATCTGGACCCTTGCTAAGCGCTTCAGGCAGATGCACTGGAAATAAATGGTGGGGAAATTGGGGACAATACAAAAGGGTTTGGGATACTGCATTCCAGTGATATTTTTTTAATTTTTTTGAGTTTAGATTTAATATATTTAAGGGTTATTATTCCTGATAGGAATTTGGAATTTTAAAATTGTATATTTAATTTTATAATTGAATATTAAAAATTATTATCAGCCTTATTTTTTGTTTTAAATATTATTTTAATATACGAGCTCATTCCTTTCATTTTAGTTTTGGTTATTAGTTTTTATTCAAATTTTAAAACCGACTCCCTTCTTTTAACATAAAACTTAAAATGTTGTAAATTTATTTACTGATAAAGGGATTAATTTAGAATATTCTCCAGAGGATTTCTTTAATGCAAATAAAATAATAATAAACAAATTTTTAAAATTTCTCACTTTTCATTTATAAATTGTAAAGAAGTTGTAAGACAACATATAATTAGGTAGAATTTTCCCAAAAACACCTACTAATACTATACGAATTTTCCTCAGTGTCTCAACCCAAGGAAGGGGAGTGATTGCTCCTGAAAGTGGCCAAGGCAAATGAGTTTTTGATATTATCAAAAGACGAAATGCATTGACAAGGACGACGAGCGATGAACATCGCCAACTAATCCTCCCCCGCGGCAATTGCCCCCGCCACCGACTTGGTTTTGCCTATAAAAAAACATCTCAGCTCCAGCTGGAGTTTTCCAGGGGGACTTGGCTCTTGTGGGGGTAAAGATGAGGAGATGGATATTGAAGTCGTGTGGCTTTGGCAATTTCCGCTGCATATTTGCAGGCGTCGCAAATTTATGAACGACGTCACACCACCAAGAAACAATACCGAAATCCGATTGGCGTTGGGAATAGGAAATAGGAAAAAGCTGCTACAAAATTCCGCAATTTGTATGAAAATGAAAATGTTTTGTCATTTCGCCATTCAATGATTTAAAATTCCTGTCGCATGCGATTTTGGCGCGTTTTCCATGTTTATATTTGCCATTAAAGGGCGGCAAAGCCGAATAACTTCATCGAATGGCGGCTCTTAAAAAATTGCATTTAATATGCATTAATGGCACCCGGTCCATGGGCCATGACATTATCCTCATCAGCATCCAAAATCGAATGTGTATAATAAAATATTAAGATTGGTAAAAGACATAAGGCGTGCTATTATGTATGTTGTCCTCGAAGGATGAAATTGCTGCTGGCAAATATAAAAAGCATATCGGGATTCTTTGTCAAATAAATGGGAGAAATAAATAAGATAGTCGTGGGGAATAATAATTTTGGATCCGGAAAAATATATGAAAAAAACAAAATAAAACTTATTTCTATTTTAAGATATAATTTAGAACATAAACATAATAATAGTTAACAACACATACTAAAACAAGCTTAAATAAATTGTAAATATTAATTTGGATTTTAGAAAAATGGGTTTACAATTACTCCAATATTTATTCTGTTAATTAGACTTTCTTGAACAATTTCTTAAAAGTATATTTATGTTGTAGTTCCTTAAAATGCCATTGAAACTCATCAAAAATCGTAGTTTCGGTAAATGAAATATTCGTTTTAAAACTTAAACATAAACCTTTAACAGCAAAATCCTAATTAAATCCCCTATTGCTTTAATTTATCAAATTATTATCAGCTAAACCACAATCTTTCGCATTCGGATATAAACGAAAAACCAGTAAATCGAATCATCAAGATTTCAATCTTTTTAATTAAACATTCCCCTGTTTTCACAACTCGCTAAAAACCCAATCAGATAATGGCTGTTAACAGAGAAAAGGCTCTTATTATTCATACCACATCTTCATAGTCTTGCCAGTTAGAGGGAGACTTCATACCGAAAACCTCAGACCAATTAACCATTTAAAAGCGAATCGAACTCCTTCATTAGCAAACATTGCCCAATTTCTACCCTCGTCGCAAATATTTCATTTATATGCCATAAATACTTGTATAAAACTTTCAACGCGACATGAAAATTAAACGAAATGCTTCCCACTCCCATGTCCCCCATATCCCCATATCCCATATTATCCTCATATCCACATAGCTGTGTCCTGGTATCGTTTGTCTTTACGGGTAGCAAATAAAAATTCTGCTTTAACGCATGAAATCACACAAAGATACTAAAAATTTGAACATGCAACTTTATGTTGGCCAAAACGGCATAGAGTCTGTGGCAAGGATAAAATGTCCTTTTACATGGTCTGTGGAAGTGGGTGGTAGACTACACTCACCCACACACACACACACATGCATACAAAACAGCAACAATAGTAAACAAAGCGCCACAGTTTATGACGCAGTAGGCCAACGTCCCCCGTCCTCATAAATATAAAAATTAGTTGCCGGTCAGTTAGCAAGTGGGCGGGTCAGTTGGTCGGCTGGGCGATGTCCTCGTCCTCGTCCT
>VNJN01002959.1:0-12065 GCA_008042485.1 Drosophila mayri | reverse complement strand
GTATGGCGCAGCCATTTACGTCCGTGTCGAGGTTGGGTCGACGATAATAGTGAACCTGCTAACCGCGAAGACGCGAGTGGCCCCGGTCAAAACGGTGTTGCTCCCGCGGCTAAAGTTGTGCGCGGCCTTGTTGCTGTCTGAGATGGCCACCGCCGTTCTTCCAAAGATGCCAGGGACCGCAGCCGCCCTATACTGTTGGACGGACTCGACTATTGTCCTCGCTTGGCTGCAGAAGCCAGCGTGTCAGTGGACAACCTTCGTGGCCAACCGGGTGACCAAGATCGTACAGTTCACCGACGTGCAGAGGTGGGCACATGTCCGCTCCGAGCAGAACCATGTTGCAAAGGCAACGGGAAGACGTTTGTGGGCGCCTAAAAGGGGCGGTGACGGGTACCTATAACCACCAGCAGCTGCTCTGGCATTTCATTCCTCTGGGAGCCCCACACATGGAAGGCCTGTGGGAGGCAGGCGTCAAGACCTTCAATACCTTGTTTTACAAGTCCACCGCCACGCGGAAATACACGTTTGAGAAGCTTCCTACTCTCCTGGCGAAGATCGAGGCGTGACTAAATTCGCGGCCGCTCGCGCCAATGTCCGAAGAACCCGTTGGCGATCTGTTGGCGCTTACACCCGGGCACTTTCTTGTGGGAGGGCCACTTCTTGCCACGGTTGAACCCGAGATGAAGGTGAATACCACGTCCATGATTAACCGCTGGCAACACCTAAAGGCTCTTCAGTAGCAATTTCGACTGCGCTGGAAGGAAGAGTACCTTAAGGAGCTCCATAAGCGGAATAAGTGGCGAGCCCCTACAAGAGATCTCCGAGCCCCTACAAGAGATCTTTCCGCGTTGGCGATATGGTGGTCAGCAAGGAGGACAACCTTCCGTCCAATGAGTGGCGATTAGGCAGTGTTGACGCGGTGTTTCCGGGATCCGATGGCCATCTCCGCGTGGTCGACATCCGCACAGCGCGAGGCCTCATCAAGAGGCCCGTAGCTAAGGTCGTGCTGCTTCCTATGGAAGAGTCCACCCGACCACAATAACAATGCGTTCTTCCGCTCCAATGTTCCTGTCCATTGTGCCGTATCGTAGCTCTGACCGTAGTTCCTAGTCGTAGTATTACACCATTACTAATAACGTTGTTTTTCTCCGTCATATTTCCGCCAGTTGTAGTCAGCACGATGACGCCACGTCCACGCAACGCCCAGTCACTGGAGAGCAGATGTACTCGAGATACACAGTCCTACCGATGCCGATTCTGCAGTGGGATCCACCCACTGAAGAAGTGCCGCTGCTTTCTACGTTTAAGCGCCGAGAAGCGGCTCCGGGCGGTTCTCGTCAACCGATATTGCTCCAGTTGCTTGGCCCACGAGCACTCTGACGGAGCGTGTCGGCGAGGGGACTGCTGCAAGACGTGTGGTCAGGATCACCACTCATTGCTGCACATCGTGGAGAAGCCGCGGACTCGTCGCCAACCGCGTCAGGAGGAGCACCGGTCACGGTCGTCGTCCACTACTTTCCGGCACCCACGAGCCGCTCGCAAGCCGGTGGCATCCCGGCGTTCATCGGCAACGTCTCGGCATTCTTCCGCCACTGGCCGGCTGTCTTCAGACGCTCCACGGCCTTCGTCCGCCACTCATCGGGTCCCGCCCCATGTTCGTCCGCCCACACCGGCTGCATCTAGGCAATCTTCCGCCACTCGTCAAGGGCCCCCACAGGATGCGGCCGCGGCGCCAACTCTGTCGTCGTTGCTGCAGCGAAACAGTGTCAATATTCTACCGACGGCGCTCGTGCGGATTGACACCGGGACCCGGATCTTCGACACGGGGGCCCTCATCGACCCGTGCACGCCTTCTAGCTGTATTGATGCCTCGCTAGCGGCGTGCTTCCGTCTGCCCACTACTAGCGTGGGGGACGAACAAGTTTGTTCGGCCACCGTGGGGTCTAAAACCGACGAAGGCGTGCGGCTGGATGTGATGTTTAAGATCGAGCCCCACGTTCGCGTTCGTACACCGTGCCGAGAGCTGAGCGATGCGGTGCGTGCCCACTTCCGAGGCATCACTCTGGCTGACGAGCGGTTCTATTTGCCAGCCACGATCTCCGTCGTTCTGGGCGCGGACATGTATCCGCACATCATTCAGCCGGGCTTCCTAAAGATTCAGGACGGGCTACCGGTGGCCCAAAGCACAATTTTTGGATGGGTCGTGTCTGGAGCCTGCCACCAGCCGTAACAACGTGGGACCAATTGCAACCCGAGTGATTGCAAGGGGGGCGGGATGTTTAGGTGAGCGCACCTGCGCTCGCCCCTCTTTTGTGCTCAGGGCCTCGGGTTCGCCCTCGCTGCTCCCGCTCTCGTGCTTGGCCTTCCGCCGCTCGGGCCCGCTCCCATACTGTTAAGCTGAGCTTATCGGTCGGGAGCGCGGCTCTTATGTTAAGCTAAGTTAGTTCCATGTATGACATTGAATAAACCAGGCGACTGCCACTTGAATTTACCCACGACGCCCCCAACTCTTCATTTCGAGCCTCCGGGTTACTTTCGACCGCGACGTGGGATTACTTCTAGAGCGATTCCTTCCCATTTCTGGCTATCTTTGGCGGCAGAAGCGCCCCCCTACACAACCGGGAATACCGTCAACCCATGGAGCACAGTAGTCAGCAAGAACGGCGGCTGTCCTTATATCTAGCCGGAAACTGGTGAAAACGGCGTAGGTATGAACATTATCCAAAGCCCGAAAAATTAATAGATATAAAGAAATGGGCGTTGCATATTCATGGTCGCCAAGTTTTAAAAAAGTGCATTTTAAAACATAAAAATGACAAAATAAAAAAATTTGCAAAATTTTAAGAGAATTTTAAACTATTTTATATTGTTTTTGTAATTTTTAACATTCAATTTGGACACAATTTTTCTTTTTAAATTTTGTGTGAAATTTGTGTTTTTGGATATAGGCTCATGGTATAATTTTTTGATTATAGTCAAACCTTTAAAAACTAGGGCTTATATTGAACACAATTGACTGAGAAAGAAAAAAATTGTACGTTTACATTTTTTGGAGTTTTTTTTTCAATAAAAAATTTAATAATGTCATTTTATAAAGAAATTGTACAGCACTTCTGGCTATCAAGCTGATTTAATTCGAATTTGGTTCAGAGCTATGTTACCGTATCGATCTTTAGACACTAGCTTGGCACATTTTCTGAAAGCTCTTAGTGCCTAATTTACGGTGGTGTTAAAGAATTTTAAAGAAATATATCGTTTGATATTAGTTGTACCTCCATAAGATAACGATTCGTATGTACACGCAAGGTTTTCATTATAAACTTGCATTATTTCTAAACTTCTGGCTTAATCTTTCCCAAATCTTCGAAATATAATTGGAAATTCAAAACATATTTCGGAAATATGTTAATGCAATATAAAATTACCAAATATCATTGCCAAACGCCATCACTCTTTTACTCGTGAATTTCGCTTACACTTTTTGCTCAAACCTCCAAAAATTCAGCTCGGGTTATTTCACACATTTTTTAATTTTAGGCACTTGTGCAAAATATGAGCAAGATTTTATTTGAACTGATTTTATTAAAACTGATTCTATATGAATTGCTGCAAATTGTGAAATAGAATCGGATAGATTTTATAAGTTTTTTTTTCACTGAATATAGGAAATATGATAAAAAACCCTTACTTTTTGGTACTTTTTTCCAATAAAAAAAAAAATGGTAGAGTTCGAAAAAAATATTTTTGTTATATGATAAAAATAATTTTAGGCTGTACTCACTGATTACGCGATGCAATTGAAAAGGCTAAACTTTGTCAACTGATGCTCGCTGCCCAATGCGAGTTTGTATGCATTTCTAACGTTTCGCTTTAAAAATCGTTACGATTTCCTTATGATTTCCTTATAGTTGAACATTTCTTAAGCTCATCGACGCCAAAAATATATATATTTTTGTTAATAAAGCCGCTCTAGCTTGGCAAACTCTTACACTGTGTGCGTGAACGTTTTTAGCTTAGGCAAGCGCATTCGAGTGCGAAATATCGGCGTTGAGTCGTGATGTGGTGGTCACATTTACGCTAAGAAGAGGAACATGCGCAGGTGTTTTCCTTCATGGAGAGCTCTTGCCACAGATAACGGAGCATGGATATCTTGGACTTATTCTGGACAAGAGGTTGACTTTTTCCACTCATGTGAAGCAAACATGCGCGAAATTACATAACACAGCCAGAATGATTAGGAATAATCTCTACTTAAGATTGTTTATAAATAATAATAGATAAGTAGTATAATAAGTTAACAGTAGCTGCAACTTACATGTAACAATAATAAAAAAAAAGAAGCCAAAATCTAAAAAACGGACACAAATTGACATATGATGCAAATGTCAGCTAAATCAAAAATGCAGTCGAAAACTCAGTGGATAAAACTGCGCATGCATTTTTGTAAGCACTTGGCCTGGGTTCGATTCTGCCGCAAGGCATACAAATTTTATGCATTATATTTTTATGCATTTTTTTTAGGAAAATACTATATATGTGCCCACAGTTACACCTTCTGTCCCAAAAAACTGTATTGCGTAAACACTGCAGCAAAGTGTTACAGTGTGGACCCGTTAAGTACTCTTGGTACGATGGGTATTCAATATATGTGCATACTACACTAGACCCAAAACTCACATGGAAGGAGAACGTTGCAGAAAGGTTCAGGAAAGCAAGCATTGCTTTTTACTCCTGCAGGAAAATGTTTGGAAACAACTGGGGACTACATCCAAAAATTATTATATGGCTCTACACAGCGGTGGTAAGGCCAATCCTGAAATACGGGGTCCTGTTATGGTGGCCAGCATTAACCAGAGCCTACAACATATCTTAGCTTACAAAAATACAACGACCAACGTGTGCAGGAGCCACAGCAGCGATACGCTCATGCCCTGCGGCTGCTCTAAATGCTTTCCATAACATAATGCCAATAGAACTGTGCGTCAAAGACAGTGCTGCGCAGAGTGCAGTAAGACTGAAAGCAAGCAATTGCGGGAAGGAAAACGGCACAGTGCACGACAAAATACTGGAGAATATCAGAATGAACCCAAACGATCTAATGGACTACATGACCACGAAGCTGCGTTTCGGAAACGGTTTTAAAACCTCATATCCAACGAGGGAAAATTGGAACATGGGAATAGTTACCGTAGAGAACGATGTATCCCTCTACACCTCTCCGAGATGAGCAGTGGCGTAGGGGCTGGGATCGACTCCGAGCACTGAGGGATTGAGAAGACCTTTAGTCTCCCGGATTTGGTTACGGTCTTCCATTTGCTCGCCATAAGGGGAGCAGCCAGGCTTTCAATAAGACGAGGACTCAGCGATACCACTATACGGATCTACTCGTACAGCCAGGCGGCTATCAAATCCCTAGCTTCCTTGAGAACCACGTCACGACTTGTGGCTGAATGCAAGAAGGACCTTAATAAACTTGCAGAGGACAATAAGGTACAAGTAACCTGGGGATCGGAACACAACGATATCCCAACCTCAGTTACGGGACCCTTTGATGTCGGCAAAAAGGGTAATAAATATGCAATTAAGGACGCTTCGGACCGATCACCCCGCCCCCGTCCCCGTCACCGCACCGCACCGATCCTGAAACCTACGTGGGCGGAAAACGCGCGATCCTTTCCTAAAAAAGGGATGGGATGCAATTGAAGAAGGGCGTAGATTTCGTAACGGAAAAACTTCACTCTACTCGTCTAAACAATCAGGTTTTTCATACCCTCATTCCACCTGCATATGAATAAATTTGGGCAACATTTGGATGGGGTGTAGTATGCACATATATCGAATACCCATTGTACTTACAGGGTCCACACTATAACACTTTGTTGCAGTGTTTACGCAATATAAATTGCCGGTAATAAACCTCCAGACGAAATATGAATCGCCCAACTTATACATTGGCCCTCACACGAGGAATGCAAGTGTCAGCATAATTGCAACACGAGCGGACCAATGTATATGTATATGTGTATATACTAGACTTCTGCATGAATGCATCCAAAACGACAAATGAATCACTTATTCTAAAAGTGGGCACACTCTTTTTTCTGAACAGTATATTTGGGGTTGAGTGAATAGGGTAGTATTGTCTGTTTTGATTGACAGTAGTCTCACGCACTCCATAGTTGTACAGCTGTTAATTAGGACAGCAAAAATGGTGTGCAGTAGTCAATGTACAGTGTTTTGGTGTGCAGTTGACTTACTGTACAGTGAGTGAAACTTCATGACTGGTACATACATATATGTATAGTTCTCGTGTGTATGTATGTCCGATTAAAAAATTGATTTGTTTTTTCGTTTTAAATGTATTTATTATAAAGTAAGAAATTTAGAATTTATTTATATTTAAATTTAAACTAATTATTATAATTATTTTATGTTATTACAAATTACTTATTACAAATTACTGCACTCATCTGTACAGTTGTTCACAGTCAACAAACCAGCTGTACAGCGTGTTTAAAAAATGACAAATATAGTACTCCTTACGAAGAGTACAACCATATACTGAACTAACTCGAAGTGAGCACACTAAAAATGTTGTGATATCTTCTTTTGACCTATAGAGTATACTGTACAATAAAGAATGAGTGCAGTGTTTTTGAAAACACTACACTACAGTGTTTTTGAAAACACTACACTAATGTACAGATCTGTTATGGCACAAATGAGTGCATTCATGCAGAAGTCTAGTATATACCTCCGCGCTCAGCTTAAGCGAGCATTGCTGTGTATTTAAGAATATTATATATAATCGTCTCTCCGCTGCCGCTGTTGGCAGCGCAGCTTTAAGAATTAGACTTCCTGAGTCTTAAGCATATATCCATAAGACAAGAATCAAATGTGACTTGAAAGCGACAACAATAGTTGCTCCAAAAATCTTATGAATTGGAAGAAAATAAAATTAATAAAGAACTACCCAAGAACTCAAATAATCTATTGTCTGAATGGAACGGGACCAGAGCTGGAGGAAAGACTTTACATTGCTCTTTACATAACGCCCATGTCCCTAATCCATAACTAATGATTACCCTAGTATTTACATCTAATATTTACACTTAACCCAATATTTACATCTTAGCCTACTATTTACAAAGGTATATATACGCCTGCCGAGATGTGCCATCCTCACTTCCGGGTAGGTCGAAGAAAGACCCGCATGGGTGCTGATCTGCACGCTGAAACGGTGGCCTCCCTCTTCGTCTAAATACCGCCGCGTGCGCCGTCCGTCGGTACCGAGCCGCGCCTCGATTTGTGAAATGAGTCGGGCCGGCAGTCGGCCTTCCGGCGTCGACCAGACGTGGCTCGCTTGGGAGGAGTACGTCCCTGCCGCTCGTCGTCGCCTCCCAAGGGACGCTCCGTCTTCGCCCGTGCCGGCGACGTTCCGTTTCCCCATTTTCCCCCGCTGTGGGCGTGTCCGTCGGGGCACCCAGTGGCCGGCTGATGGCGCACCGGAATCCCGCGGGGATGGCCATAAATGGCCCCGGCCCGAACATGCCCGAGTACGCCTGGTGTATCAGCGATGCCGGGCTCCTGGTGGCGACGTAGTCCTCCCGCAGAGGGCTATGTGGCTCTCGCAGTTGCAACCCATTCCCCTCCTCGGGTGACCGTGGCGGGATATATTGCGCCACGTACCCCTCTCTCGTCGGGTCGTAGGTGGGTCCCAGTGCCGGTTGCGTCTCGGCCCTCTCCACGAGCGGTGGGGGCCCGGCGTCGTCCATCATCTCCGTAGGACCCGAAGCGCCCATCCGGCTCGACGACGTCGTCGTCCCCGCTACTCAGCACTATGGTCTCCAGCGTCTCCACCGGTGGCGGTGGTGGGTAGTGGCATCAGTAGTGGGGGTCTGCTGCGTCGTCGTGGGTCCCCAGTGTGGGCTTGGCCCACATCCACGACTAGTGGCCGCATCGTTCCGGAAGGTGCGGCCACCTCTAGCGGGTCATTCCCCGGACGGGCCGCTTCCTTTCGTACAAATGGAAGTTGCGAAAACTCTCCTCCACCGCGCAGTCCCGCCGAATGGCCCGGCGAGCATGGACCTGCGCCGTCAGCGGGGGTGGCCCCATCATTCGGCCGCTACCGCTACTCACGTGATCGGGCGCCCAACTGGCCACAAAAATATCGGCAGTCCTCTATAGGCTCGCTGCTCATCAGCCATCGTTCTAGGTATCTTGCTGCGGGAGAAGAATGCGATTAGTATTTTTTCAATCCTAATACCCTACTTAGCAGTATGCTTAAGCTTGTCCCTATATATGACCTGTTCCCCCGCGATGGAGAAGGACGACCTACTGAGCTGACTGGTATATTTCGTGTTTTCTATTTTTCCCCGGCGAGGGCGGCGCACCCGTCATCAAGTGACTCCGTGGACTCTGATCGTTGCATCAGAGTATCAGACGGTGATACCGTCTAGACTCGCCCTCCGAGCGTGGAGCTGTTTCCACTGGTCGGGGCGGCGTCCTCGTTTTCATCTTCGGCAGGATCCCCTATGTCCGATTTCTCGCCGCGATAAGGTTTCAGTTTGTAATGGCGGCGCTGATCGGCCGATGCTCGGTCGGCATAGTTCCTAGCGACCTCGAAGATGTTGCGCAGCTGTTTACTGCGTTCCGTTGGGGTTACCTCGGGGGTTCGCCATCCTGGTGTAACTGCATTGTAGAGAGCCTGAATCAGACGGGGTTCTCTTCCCTGTACCAGGAATGCTGGGCTGAATACTGTTGCGTCGGAGATACTGCTGTTGATTGCCAGCGATATCTCGGGGAGCAGTCGATTCCACTCGTTTTGCGTGTTTCCATCCAGATACTGGGCGATCATTGTTTTAATGAACCGGCTTGCTCTCTGTGTTGGATTTTGCGTCGGTGTGTACGGCGCCGGGTGCTGCAGCTCCATTCCCAGAGACTTGCAGAAATTTCGGATCGTTGTCGCAGACAAACGTTCGAGGCACTCCAAAACGGCTCAGGATCCGTTCCCGAAACGCACGTTCCAGATGAATTCCCGTGGCCTTGCGTAGTGGAATTAGTTCCACCCATTTGCTAAAAGAATCGAGGGAGACCAGGAGCGTCGTGTTCCCTTGTTTTGAGCGCGGTAGGGGCCAACGAAATCCGCACAGAGAACGTGGAATGGCTGCTCCACCTGGCGTGTGAACATTCGTCCCGCCGGTTTCTCCTGGCTGACCTTATTTCGTTGGCAACTCAGGCAGTGGCGTACGTAGCGGGTGACGTCGCGGAAAAGTCGGGGCCAATAATGTCGTTTGGCCACGCGGTTGCTCGTCTTCCGGACTCCCAAATGTCGGTGATTCTTTTGTAGAACACGATGGTGATAAACCGGTCCTACACACAGCATCCATGGTGTGTACGTCTCCTCCTGCGGCCGTAGCCCGATGCGGCGATAGAGCTGTCCGCTTTCCTCCCTGTAATCCGGGAACTTGGCTGGTTCGGTCCGAACTTTGTTCAACATCCTCGTGAGCCATTTGCAGTTGGTTCCTTGCACTTGTGCTTGCTGCGCTACTGGCAGCGTTTGGCGTGAAAGGGCGTCGGGCACTAGGTTTTGGTCACCCTACCGTTAGTGGACGTTGTATTGATACTGTTGTAGCTCGAGTGCCAAGCGGGCAATTCTGCCGGTTGGGTTGTCGATGATGATGATCCGTTATGACTTTGAATCGATATCTCCGATGCAACACCGCATCTTCCTTACTGCCCATACGACGGCGAGGCAATCCTTTTCTGTTACCGAGTAGTACCGCGCTGTTTAGGCGGCGGCTGGCGTAGGCCACCACTCGTTCCTGTCCCTCGATGGTTAATGTGAGCACGGCTCCGATGCCGTATTCGCTGGCGTCCGTCTGTAGCACAAATTTCTACCCAAAGTCCGGGCAGACTAATACGGGTGCCTCCGTTAATCGAGTCTTTAATTCCTGGAATGCCCCATCCTGCCGCGATGTCCAATCCCACTTCTGGCCCTTCTTCAGCAGCGATGTCATTGGCTTCACAACATCGGGGAAGTTGGGAACATCTTCGAAGTTCCTTCAGGCGGATTGCTGCTAGCTTGTCGGGTTGTTATCGCTTCCTTTCTCGCTGATCACATGTCCCAAGTAGGCGATATGCCGTTGAAAGAAATGGCATTTCTCCATATTCAGCTGTAAGTTGGCTTGGCGTAGTCGGCGAAAGACTTCTCGAAGGTTTGCTACGTGCTCCTCCAATGTCGACCCGATGACGATGATGTCATCCAGGTAAGCGAACGCATGTGGTTCCATGTTTTGACCGATAACCGTGTCGAATGCTCTCTGGAACGTTGCGGGGGCCGAGTGAAGACCAAATGGCATAACTCGTCAATGGAATAAACCTCGACCAGGGACCGTGAAGGCGGTGCATTCCCGGTGCATTCCTGAGCCACCGGGATTTGCCAATAACCATTTTTCAAATCCAACGTTGAGATGAATTTAGCGTTTCGTAGGCGCTCCAAGATTTGGTGGATCCTTGGCAGCGGGTATGCATCCGGTTGAGAGTTCTCGGTGAGCTGTCTGTAATCTATGCACATCCGAGCGTCACCATTCTTCTTGGCAGCGATCACGATGGGAGCACTGTACGGGCTCTTAGACGGCTCGATGCGGCCATCCCTAAGAAGCCCGTGGATACTCCGGACAGAGTTTCGAATTTTTTCAATTCCTGTTCCAAAAATTCCTCCACCCAGAGCTCTGGGTATTCCCGTTCCGATTCCGGCGGGTCCGGTTCCTCGGGTGCGTGGTTCACCGAGTCGACGGAGCCGCATGGGGGAGCGTTCTGCTCCGGCGTTTCCTCGGCATGGTCCTGGAAGTAAACACGCTTCTTGGAAGTGTGGAATGGGTTCCGCTGCGCGGCGGTGGCATCAGCCACGGGCAGAACATGGCTCCAGCTGGTTGCTCGGCTGGTCGTGGGTACCCCCGTATCCGGGGCTATTTCCATGCGTGGCTTCCGAGACTGTGCCCAAGGGAGGCAGGGATCGGTGGTTGTCTTCGCGTAATAAGTGGCTTGGGTGCTGGTCCTTGCGTGCCAGTCGGCCTCTCCTGGGTAACCGTGCCAGGTCATTTGTGACGCATGCCGCGCACAATAAAAGAGAATGCAAATAAAGGGAAATGTTAATAAAAAAAAATGTAAATAGAGAAATAAAAGGAAAGAAATTAAGTTGAAAATAATGGGCAATTTGAAGACAGTGTGGCCAAGACAGGGGCACACTGGCGGCTAGGGGAAGAAGAAGAATAAGAAAACCCCGAATATGAAGGGGGGCGCTGGTTCCGCAAAAAGATTTCCAGGAAAAACCCACCGCGCGATCGGAATCGAATGAAGAAAATAAGTCGGGGGCACCAAAAAGGGCCAAGCGCGGGTGCGCTCTTAAGTTCTTGTGAAGGGGGGCGCTTGTGCCGCAAAAAGATGTCCAGAAAGCAATTGGAGGGCCAGCGGAAAAAACCCACGTCGCAAGCGAAATGAAAACGTAGGCTCGAAAATGAAGAGTCGGGGGCGTCGTGGGAATATTCAACTGCTATTCAACAGCTTTATTTGGCTTCATACATGCAACTGAACTAAATTAACATAAGGGCCGCGCTCCCGACCGATAAGCACAGCTTAACAGCACGGGAGCGGGCCCGAGTGGCGGACAGCATCACCCGAGAGCGGGAGCAGCGACGGCCGACCCGAGGGCCTGAGCACAAAAGGGGCGAGCGCGGGTGCGCTCTTAAGTTTCGGTGAGCCAAGGCAGCACAGCAGCGGCCCCTCACCTAAACATCCCGCCCCCCTTGCAATCACTCGGGTTGCAATTGATCCCACGTCGTTATGGCTGGTGGCAGGCTCCGGCCACGACCCAGCCAAAGACTGTGCTTTGGGCCACCGGTAGCCCGTCCTGAATCTTCAGGAAGCCCGGCTGAATAATGCGCGGATACATGTCCGCGCCCAAGACGACGGAAATCGTGGCTGGCAAGTAGAACCGCTCGTCCGCCAGAGTAATGCCTCGGAAGTGGGCACGCACCGCCTCGCTCAACTCTCGGGCCGGCGTA
>VNJN01002945.1:0-24043 GCA_008042485.1 Drosophila mayri | reverse complement strand
GCAAGCATAACAAATACTGTCGAAAAAAAATTAAAGCTCTATCTCTTATAGTCTCTGAGATCCAGTGTTTCATACGGACAGACGGACAGACACACAGACGGACAGATTAAATTAAATCTTTCTCTCTTCCAAGTAAACGGTCGTTTTTATTTTTCTTGCGCTCTCGTTTTTGCAAAAATCGTAACATTAAAACCGCCGGGGTATATTTTAAACTTCTACTTTGTGTTCTATATAGCCCCCGTTCACTTCGCGCGGGCATGCAGCTTTATTAATTTAATCTTAATCCCTTTATTTTCAATAATTAATTGTGCTGCCAGTGTTTGCTCTTTCTGTCTTTTGGCATTTCCTCTTTGCACCTTTCCCGTTTAGCCGTTGTTGCTCTATCGCGACAGCTAAAGTTTTCTAAGCTCGCTTACTCTCACACTCCCCCTCTCTCCAGTGCTTCAACTCTATCGGTGTAGCTGCACTTTTCTCTCTTATCTATTCGCCCCCTTATCCTATTGCTACAAGTACAGTGCTAAGTCTTCTGATATCGTCTGCTTTTCAAAAAACTGTAAAAAGGCTGTGTTGTCAAATGATCTTACCATCGGCTGCTGGCTGTGCGACAACATTTTGCACGCTAAGTGCATTGGTGTTGCCGGCCGGACAGTTGATGAAGTGAGAAAAAACATTGGCTTGCGCTACTGTTGCGATGCCTGTCGTGACGTTGAAAGGGAAATGTCTTCTTTCATGCGGCAAACCAAGGGCAGTTTTAAAGAGTTGTTATCGAGTTTTAACAAAACTCATAACATCTTTTTAGCGCTTTATAAATAATTTAATAGCCTTACGCTATTAAATGAGTATCCAAGGCGCAAAAAACTGCAACTGGAGTGCAGCATTGTGAGGGATCCCAACAACCTGAGGCGGCCTCTCAACAGCAGCCGCCTTTGACTCAGCCTTCGACCTCAGAATTAACTCCGAGAATTTTAAGGTCAAGCGTTAGGAAAGACTCGGTAACCGAAGGTGCTGTGGGACTAAATGTTCCACCGCAAATTTCAATTTCGTCTCCTATGGGAGCACATATTTTGACCCCTCGTAGGCCTGTAAATGTATCATCTCAGGAACTACCGGCCAATATGGGCACTCCAGGCAATCAGCCTGTCTCACCGAAAGCCCTCATCGCTATCCCACCTACGAAACAGATATTTGTTTCGCGGCTCTCCCCTGGTCAAACATCTGATGATGTCATTGCCTTTATACGAAGCAAAGTTAGAGCTGAAAATTTAAAATGAAAGGTGGAAAAATTCAAATTTTCTTATGCTAGGGATATTTTATCGTTCAAAATAAATGTCCCTAATGAATTTTGTGGCACGATATGCTCAACCAAATTCTGGCCTGAGTATGTTGTCGTCAAAGAATATGAAGCAAAGAAAAAGAAACGGCCTGTTGGGATAACTATTTATTACTATTTATTTTTAATATCCCTGGGGCTATTTGGTCCCTACATACCTTCTCTAATACACTTCAAACCTCAACACAACATGACTTTATTGCTGGCTTGTTTGACATTTCGCTGTCTCAAGTCAACCATGTAAGAAATTCCTTAAATTGATTAAAACATGTTGAAATCTGATATAATTATACCCGCTAACCATAGGGTAGAAGGGTCCGCCCACGTCCGCACCGCAAATCATCAAAAACGAAATCAAATCATCTAATTTTAAAGCTAGAGTATTGGTTTTTGGTTTGGTATGTACATTAAGAACTATAGTCTGTGTGATTCCTGAAAATTTGGTTGCAATCAGATAAAAATTGTCGAAGTTATTAAAAAAATAATTTTGTACGGCTGCTGCAACATGCCTGTTTTGGCTGACCAATTAGACTAACTAAAGATATTATAAGATATTCGATAAGCAATTTTAATAAATGGTAATAATTATTGTCCGCTTTAATGCAATAATAACGCGTTTTTACACACATAGATACACGTGTGTGTATTTTTGTATGCATGTTACACTTGCATTTGTCCATTATGTTAAAAAATATATTAACTATTTACTATGGGTAGCGGGTATCTCACAGTCGAGCTCTCTCTACAGTAGCTTTCTTACTTGTTATATTTATGTTGAAAAATTTTCCAGCTATAGGATGTAGTTGTCCGATTTTCATGAAACTAAAGCCGAAATTCTAAAATAATAGTTAATTTGCAAAATATCCAATTTGGTGAAAATATGTTGAACACTGATAATTCTTTATTTAATATTTTTCGATCGTTCCCATGGCAGGTATAGGATATAGTTGTACGTTCCGACATATGTATGAGTGAGAGTATATAGAAGACTACCTGCAAAGTTTCATTCAGATAGCTTTAAAACTGAGGGACTAGTTTGCGTAGAAACAGACAGATGGACAGACGGACATGGCTAGATCGACTCGGCTGTTGATCCTGATATATATACTTTATAGGGTCGGAGATGTCTCCTTCACTGCGTTGCAAACTTTTGACAAAAATTATAATACTTTGCAAGGGTATTAAAATGTAAAGAAATGTCATCAATTATCCTTTGATTTGTATCAAATTACTCTTAAAATAATCGCATTGTTAAATCAAAAAAAAATTTTTGAATGCAAGAATGCAATAAAGAATTACCCATTTTATGCAAATAATATAATAATTTACGCTTTTACATATGTACACGTACATACAATATTAATTATCAATATACATAGGAGCATTTGTGGAATTAATGCTCTTTTACGTTTTAAGGAATTATTTAAGAAGATAATTTTATATATCATAATAATTCATACCCATTTAAAATTGCTTGCTGTCGTTCGACGTAGGTTGAATATTCAAAGTCCAAATACTTCCATTCATTAATAATTTCAAACTGACTTTCTCTCTTGAAGGTCTCTGAAATCAAATGGTGAGAAGCATGACCTCCAAGACTCTGAGAAACTGAATGAACAATATGGATTCCATTAAAAACCGCGATAAGAAACACGAATTGAGTTATCAAATTTATTCGAGCGCTATTCATTTGTAACAACTTCATCATGCGATTTTTTAAATTTAAGAACAAATATAATATTATTAAATTATATAAGTTTTATTAATGTTTAGTCCACTGATATCAAACTTGAACTGACCAACAGCATTAGATGTTGGGTATATTTTAAATCTTTTTGACTTCCAAGAGCTTTAATTTTAAGTTGTTAAATACTTGTTAAGTACTGTTTATACCACGCTGCCGTACTGCAACTGAACTTAATAAAAAGTCTTATATGGAAAGAAATTTAAATTTATTTAGAAATGCGTTATCTTTTATAAGTGATGGACCCATTAAACCCATTCTTACTGATCATGATCAGCCGAAAACATAAACAGAACAAATAGAAAGTCTCTGTTTTATTACAATGCAGGGTATTATTATATAAGTCTGAAGATTTCAACGCAATGAAGTAGTCATTTAGGTTTATGTATATAAAGTGTATATATAATATGTATTCTTGATCAGCATCAACTACAAAGTCGATCTAGACGTGTCCGTCTGTCCGTTTCCACGCAAACTAATCTCTCAGTCCTGAAGCTATTTAAATGGAACTTGTTAGAAATATTGAATAGTAGGACTACGCCTTTTGCCAACTGATTGCGATTGTTGCCTGCGAGCAGTCAGAAGTTCGCAACGCAGTGAAGGAGACATCTCCGACCCTATAAAGTATATATTCTTGATCAGGATCAACAGCCGAGTCGATCTAGCCATGCCCGTCTGTCCGTCCGCCTGCCCGTCCGCCTGCCCGTCCGTCTGTCCGTCCGTCTGTTCGTCCGTCTGTCCCATTATACGCGAACTAGTCCCTCAGTTTTGAAGCTATCTCACTCCTACATATGTCGGAACGGGCCGGATCGGACGATTATATCATAAAGCTGTCATAGGAACGATCGGAAAATTTTTCGAAAAAAATTATAACTCTGTCAGTTTTCAAGATTTTTTAACCAAATTTAATATTTGGCCTTTTATATTATTTCAGAATTTCGGTTTTAATTTCATGAAAATCGGTCGACTATATCCTATAGCTTCCATAGGAACAATCTGGAAAATAAAAAATTTCATCTAATTAGACATTTGTCAACTAATTATTATTCCCAATTTTCGGTTTTAATTTTCTGACTTAATTCTGTAAGGGTATATAAACTTCGGTGAGCCAAAATTAGCTTCCTTTCTTGTTTTGTATTCAAGTAATCTCAAAATAAAGTACTAAGATTTCCAAAAAGTTATAGGCCCAGAGTAACTTTACTGCGCGAAAGAATACAAAAATGAGTTTTTGGTGGTCGTGTTTGCTAATCGCGCTAAAAAGTGAACTAATCCCTGCCTAGAAAGTTCTGGATTTAAAGCAGACAGTAAAACGTTTCGCAGTGGGATAAATGTTTTACCTTTTCAAGAGTGACCGCTGAATTTACTATCTGTTTGGCATTTTTGGCCGGCAAGTGATGCGGTCATGCATGCTTGTTTACAACATTTTAAAAATGTAAATAAAAAATGAACAAGAAAATAAAAACTACTATTGCCATGGCAGTAATTATTGTCGTAATAGATTCTTAACCAAATAAGAAGCGATCCAAGTATTGGTTGAGGCCATACTTGCGAGATTAATTAAAGGGCAATATTTTTCCTATGTACGTATTGTTTACATGTGTTTATATCAATAATACGCTCCCTCTCACCTTCTAATATCATGTCCTATCATAATCTAAAATATACTTCCCTTCTGCCCTCAGAATACGCCTATCTCTGCAATATCTCATCCAACACCATTAAATAAAAGTAATATTTCAAAACTTATTAAACATTTTAATATATACTATCAAATCTAAAAATTAGATGAGTACAATTAATTAAATTCAATCCTATTAAATATAATAGTATGTAAACAAAGTAAAAACAAACTGAAAAGAATACAGCCGAAGGCCCCAGACGCCATGGCCTCTGGTAGACAGAGGGGCAATCGAGGGTCGCGAACAGTCTGTTTTATTAAATTTGCCATTCTTTTTCGCAGCCCGCTCGGAAAATACTAAACACACACACTATTCTAGTATATTTGTTTTCGTGTCAGGTTACCGGCTTTTAAAACGGCCGCTGACGAACAACCGTTTTCAACTATTTGCCTCTCGCTCTCTCTCACTGCTGAAAGACAGTTTCTTATTGTCTGGATACTGTGCTTAAGCCGGGTGGATGGTTTCGCGTTGACACGGTTGAGCGTGTGAGTGTTACGGCAAAAAGTAAATTTTTTGCTGCGTGGAAAGTTTTGGACTTAAGGCTGAGTTGGTGGCTTCGCGATTAAACACGAAAGATGAATCCGTGCATGAATTCTATAAAAAGACTTGACGACCCTTTAATATACGCAGATTTGTGGGCGGTTGTTTGCCGTCGAGTTGTGAAGGTTGAAAGTGACAGTGCAGAAGTTAAGGCTGCATTTAATATAAAAGGTGAAAATGCTCTTGCGAGCACAATGTTACACATAAAATCGTCTCAAATAAATCACGTCAAACATTGTGTTAGTGCAGCTTGGGACAGACTTCTAGGTATACATAGGCCAACAGGACCAGCGCGGCGTTTATTTATACTTCGGCAACTGCTTCGCAAGAAAATTGTGGAAAATCAACGAAATCGGGGCTGTCTGGTCTAAGTGACGACTTCAAAAATTTTGTTGTTGCGCTTAAAATCAAATTAATGGAAGAAGGAGAGAGACGGAAGAACGTCGGTTTATGAGAAAGAGACCAAAATGTTTGCGTCGCGAAGTGAAAAATCTGTTGCAAAAACGGAGTGGAAGAGCCAAGATAGAAACAAGAGAGCGTGTTGGACGTGCGGTCGTCCAGGGCATATTGCTGTGAATTTTCGCGAAAAGGAAAAGGCCGAAAAGATAGAAGGATAAAATAAGGAGAATACTCGCAATTATTCTGTTTTCTCTTATGGGTCAAGTGAGTTCGGAAAAAAGCCGAGAGAGTGCTTGGTGCTTGGACAATGGCGCAAATTATAAATAACAAGAAAGGAAGCTTACTTCGGCTCACCGAAGTTTGTATAGCCTTGCTGAATTAAAACAAAAAATTAAAACCGAAATTCTGGAATAATAATTAGTTGCCAGTAATCATTGTCGTAATAGATAAGGAAGATTCTAAACCAAATAAGAAGCAATGCAAGTATTGGGTTAGACCGTACCTGCGAAATCAATTAAAGGGCGATATTCTTCCTATGTACGTATTGTTTACATATTTTTATATCAATAATACACTCCCTCTCACCTTCTAATATCATGTCCTACTTAATCTTAAATAAACTTCCCTTCTTCACTTAATACAATACACCTATGTATCTCTGTAATATCCCATCCAACACCAGAAAATATAAGTAATATTTTCAAACTTAGTAAATATTTAAATATATATTATCAGATCGATTTTTTACTGTCTGGACGATACTACTATATATGCATGTTTGCTTTCTAAAGACACGTGATGAAGTTTTTGACAAATTCAAGGAGTTTAAAACCCTGGAGAGAAACAAACCGAAGAGAAGCTTATAATCCTATGCGGAGAGTTTACACAGTACCTGTTAAGCAATGGAATAAAAAGATAGATTACTGTACCGTACAGACCACAACAAACGGTGTGGCGGAAAGAGCTAACAGGACACTGGGTGAAATGCTACGCTAATATGGACGAAGCATTTTAGGCGGATGCCGGATGCCTACGAAACAGATCGCAGTCCTCATCACTAAAGGCATGACGAAGTTTGAAGCTTAATTCGGACGCAAACGGAATGTATCTCAAAATATTCGGAGTTAAAGCGATCGGCTTTAACAAAAAACATTTTCGTAATTCCAACCAAAGGTATTGAGTATTTTGTAGGGTACTCAGAAACGTCTGCTACTTACCGTTTGTACAATCCGTGTACAGAAAAACTAACAGAGTCACGTGATGTAATATTTTGGGAGTACTTTCTGAAACAAGAGAAAGATGAAGTTAATTTCGCTTTACAAGTTTAAGAGAAAGCAGCTTATAACAAAAATGAGCCCGATATATATGTCAGCGATGAGGGCAATGAACAAACAGTATCAGAAGCCAATGATGAAATGATGCCAGAAGACGATATGTTTCCAGATGATGACATAATACCAAAAGCTGAGCTGCTGCTAAGCGAAAGACGGGGTCCTGGAAGCCAAAAATTGTTCGTACTGGCCGGCGTGGGAGACCTCGGAAGGAGTATCAAACTGTCAATGTCATAACCACAAATGATGTTGATGTTTCACCAATTATGGAGAAAACTGGAAGAAGTATATGCAACAGGAAATAAACAGTTTGCAAGAAAGAAAGACTTTGACACTCGTCGAGCTACCTGAGGGAGAGAAGGCCATTGGATGCAAGTAAGTCTACGCGATCAAGCGAGATAAACATGGCAATGTGGGACGTCTAAAATCACGGATTATCGCAAAGGGCTGTGGAAAAAAGTATGACATCAACTACTCTGATTGTTGTAGCGATCGAACGTGGTATGTACATATATGCATCAGCTTGATGTTTTCTCTGCTTACCTCAACAGTGAACGTCATGACGTGGTATATATGAGAACCTGACCCTGAAGGATTCATTGATGAAGATCATCCAGGAAAGGTTATTAGGCTGCACAAATCGCGTTACGGTCTAAAACAAAATGGCCGAGAATGGAATAGCAACCTACACGAGGTCATCCTGAACTTGGGATTCTCAGCATGTCCGAGCGAACCATGCATCTGCAAACGGGGTCAAGGTGACCGAATGATATTCATCATAGTCTACGTAGATGACATCAAAGTGGCGAGCGAATCGAAGGCTGATCTACACGAAATCAAATACCGTATATGAAAGAGGTATGATGTTGTAAATGGCGGTACCCTGAAACATTTCCTGGGAATGGAAATTGATCGCGATGGCGAAGTTGGCAGTGTTCAAGTGGGCCATAAGCAGTACATAGAGGCTTTATTGGAAGATTACGGGATGCAGAACTGTAAGGCATCGACAGCGACAGGAAATCATTCATTGCAGGAGGGATGATTAGTTGGGAGTCTAAAAAGCAACCCGTGGTGGCTCTCAGCAGAGTATATAGCGTTATCCTCAGCTGCAAAGGAAGCAGCATACATCCGTAAACTTTGGAGTGAGATGGGTCTTGGTGAAGTCCCACCGATTTTATAACATAGCGATAATCAAAGCGATTGCGCGCTAGTAAGAAATCCTGTATATCACGCGCACAGCAAACATATTGATATAAGATACCACCATGTAAGAGATATGTACAAAAATAAGATTATAGATTTAACAAATGTTTCAACAGAAAACATGATGGCAGATGCTTGCTGCGAGCAACTGTATATCGATACTAAGTTGTGTATTCAAATAATCTCAAAATAAAGTACTCACATTTCGAATAAGTCTTCTATGTACCCAGATTGGAGTAATATGTATGTGTATGTATGTAGAACAAGTCTTCCACTGAAAAAAAATTATAACTTTGTCAGTTTTCAACATATTTTCATCAAAGTTGAGATTTAGCAGTTTTTTATTATTCCTGAATTTTGGTTTTAAATTGGTAAAATAGGTCGTTTATATCCTATAGCTTCCATAGGAACAATCAGGAAAATAATCCATATTTAGCCATGTTTCAAACCATTTTCATCAGATTGAGATTTGGCAACTAATTTCAATAATTCCAGAATTTCCGTTTTAATTTTTTCTTTAAATTCTGCAAGGGTGTACAAACTTCGGTGAGCCGAAGTTAGCTTCCTTTCTTGTTCTTATTATAATTTTTTATACCCTGTACCAAAGGTACATAGGTATTATAGTTTTGTGCGAGTGCGATTTTCTGTAACAGGCAGAAGGAGGCGTGGCAGACCCCCAAAAGTTACCTAAATATTGGTCAGGACCACTAAAGGAGTCGATATAGCCATGTCCGTCTGTCCGTCCGTCCGTCTGTCTGTCTGTATGTATGAACGCCTAGATCTGAGACACTATAAGAGCTAGAGACACCAAATTTGGAATTTAGACTTCTTATATCTGCACGCAGATCAAGTTTGTTTTAAGTTTTTTGCTGCGGAGATAAAGGCTTTTTACTTTATACATTATATTCTTATATTATGTATACCAGAAGCAGCGCAGGCAGAGGGCTCCAAATATATCAAATCGTTCATTTCACATTTTTATGAAATTAAGATTACTGATTTCGAATTGGTTGATGGTGCAGCTGACTAAACTGAAGTATACTCAAAGTATTTTTATTTAAAATAAAACTAGTTGTCATGGGTTCGAGTCCCGACGGCGACAAGTCAACATTAAAAAAAAAAATTTTTTTTTTGTGCATTTTTTAATTCTAAATAAAAATTATTATAGTATTTTACTAATAAATAAAAAATGCATAAAATTTGTATGCCTTGCGGTAGAATCGAACCCAGGCCAATTACTTACAAAAGTGCATGAGCAGTTTTATCCACTGAACTATCGACTGCGTTTTTGGTTTAGCTGACATTTGCATCCTATGTCAATTTGTCTCTGTTTTTTAGTTTTTGGATTCTTATTCTCGGGAACGAAGTCGCGCGGCAACTTGTAATGGTACAGGGTATTCTACTGTCGGGACACCCAACTGTATGTCCATCTTGTATAACAATTAATCTTTTTTTTAGTAAAAATCGGTTTTTGACTTAAGCATAGTATCCAGACAGTAAAAAAAACCGTCTTCAAGCAGTGAGAGAGAGCGAGAGGCAAATAGTTGAAAACGGTTGTTCGTCAGCGGCCGTTTTAAAAGCCGGTAACCTGACACGAAAGCAAATATACTAGAATAGTGTGTGGCACTTTTTAGTATTTTCCGAGCGGGCTGCGAAAAAGAATGGCAAATTTAATAAAACAGACTGTTCGCGACCCTCGATTAAATTTTCAAAAATCATCACAGGAGTTTGCTGCAGATTTACTAACTATAAAACAAACAAAAAATAATGATAAGAATGTAAATTATTGATATATTTATATTATAACTTAGTAGACTAATGTTTACAAAACTTAAATCTAATACAGAGGCCATGGCGTCTGGGGCCTTTGGCTGTATTCTTTTCAGTTTGTTTTTACTTTGTTTACATACTATTTAATAGGATTGAATTTAATTAATTGTACTCATCTAATTTTTAGATTTGATAATATATATTAAAATGTTTAATAAGTTTTGAAATATTACTTTTATTTTATGGTGTTGGATGAGATATTGCAGAGATAGGCGTATTCTGAGGGCAGAAGGGAAGTATATTTTAGATTATGATAGGACATGATATTAGAAGGTGAGAGGGAGCGTATTATTGATATAAAAACATGTAAACAATACGTACATAGGAAGAATATTGCCCTTTAATTGATCTCGCAAGTATGGCCTCAACCAATACTTGGATCGCTTCTTATTTGGTTAAGAATCTTCCTTATCTATTACGACAATAATTACTGCCATGGCAATAGTAGTTTTTATTTTCTTGTTCATTTTTTATTTACATTTTTAAAATGTTGTAAACAAGCATGCATGACCGCATTACTTGAAAAGATAAAACATTTGTCCCGCTGCAAAACGTTTTACTGTCTGGACACTATGCTTTAAAAATTACTTAAAAATTACGAAAAAAAATTTTTTTTAACGCTTTGTGAGTACCTCTGACTTTTTTTTTTAATTATGCACTTTAGTTCTAATTCCTAAATCATATAATGTTTCTTAATTGAAGTTGTTTTTAAGTATAACGTTATCTACTCGAAAAATATAGTTACATCTTTTAGTAAAATTCTTTCCCTTCAATTCAAGATCTAAAAAAAACAATTCCATTTTTCTGCGGAGCTATTACCTTGGGGAAAAATGTATTAACCTCTCTTGGATCTCTTTGTAATGGGAGTTGGACGCCGATTTTAAAAGGTAAACAATAACAAATGTCATTAATTTCATCGTTAAAGTAAAATTTATTTTTTCAACTTTCTTAGGCATACAAATTTTATTATTAACACCCAAAAAAATTAATTTCAGTTAAGTTTGCAACTCAAGAACCTAGTCAACTAAAACATTGTATTGTTCTCAATTTTTAAAGATTTTTTTTCCTTTTTAATTTCAAGAAATAATTGCAAAACATCAGCAAAATTAAATTTGTATTGTGTGCCCAATTTGACTCGTGAACTCTAATGAGCTGGCTCATAGGCTTTTCAATTACAATTTTGTTTCATTACAGCAGTATATTTCATCAGTCCAATTTCGTATTTAGTATATTTTATGTAGATATAATGCGTTGTCAATGCATTATCCAATGCATTAGAAGTGCCCTATAGTCACCTAGATCACACTTGTGTAAAACCCTATAGAGCTGTCAAATCTTTAATGAAGTCTCTAATTAATGCAGTAGTATAATAATAGCATAAAATATGTTGCTGGAAAGACAGACCAAAAACAATCTATCTACATTTGAAAAACGAATGTTTTCAGTAGTACCAGAATTTTGTTCCGTTTCACGCTTAATTCAATCTCTCTCAATCCACTAAATGTCTAATTCTGCAAATCTCAACTCAATTCAATTCAAATGCATTCAGTTTACCGTTTGTAGCGAGTGATGCCATGTAAATGTCAGTATACAAACTTCGGCACCGATACCCTACAAGGGTATGAAAATGATTGAGGTATGAGTATTTTGTATTAATTTAAAACTTCGTGTTTAATTTTATGAAAATCGTACGACTTCAGCATATAGCCGCCGCTAGAACGATCGGTAAATGTAGAGGAAAATGCAAAAAATGTAAACAAATATATAACTGAAATTAAAAGACTGTAAAAATAATATGAATATGAGTGTTGACAATACATTGTTTTCCCATATATATTAACAATTAATAATGTTATACATTTGGAGAGACAATTCATTATCCAACTGCAAACAGCAAGGGTATGCGAGATTTGTGCCAAAGTAAGCTTTCGTACTTGATTTCAATGGTGCAGGTATGTATTGAAAAACGAATATTCTTTATTTTTAAGCTTCTTTGCCATACAAATTGTATTATTAACAACCAAAAAAATTTTACTTCATTTTGTAACTCCAGAATGTCGTCAACTACGACATATTATTGTTCCTAATTTATTGTTATCGGTAAAATTTGGTATCTAGTAAATTTTTAAGTAGATCTATCGAGTTTTGCGACTAATGCATTGTCAATGCATTAAAAGTGCTGTGTAGTCATCTTGCTCGTACTTGTGCTTAACCCTATGGAGCTGTCAAGTCTTTATTCATAGGGTAGTGTAAAAGGGACATATGGCGGAAACCGAAAAAAAAGACAATGTTATGTACATATTAAGCAATTTCCATAGGTGATGCCAATACATATGTAGATTTTGCATGATGCAAAAGTTTATTATACACAGAATACGAGCGGTCGTTTTATTCTATAACAGACAAACTATAACAAACAAAATATAACAAAGAAACTATACATTAATCCGGATGTCATTATAATTAGTTGCTTTTTTCATAATTTGTTAGGCCGCAGAACACTGACTGCTGAACTTGAAAGCTTTTTATCCGAGGTGTACTAATCAGCTCGCTGAATAACAATTTTTTTTTTAATTTTTTTACTTTAAAACAAAATTTTAAATGATCATGAAAGGACAATAAGTCTATGGTAAAAATCAACATTTTATCTATTAATTGCACGGAAAAACAATTTTTTTTAAATAAGTTCCATAAATCAGCTCCTTCAGCTGCTGTAAAAATTAAACATGGTCGATCGATCAAACAATTATACAAGTAGTACGTTTTCTTTTATCAGACGGATAAAAAACTTTCAAACTTTCAGCCACTAGTGTGTTCGCGGCCTTAGGGGAAGAAATGGGCGCGTAAAATTTTTAAAACAACCGATACATATCTGAATAATTGTGAACATTTGACGGATATACAGACATGGCTAAAGTGGCTTATCTGGTGATGCTGATCAAGAATATATAACCTTATGGGATCGGATATGAGTGCCTCAGGTTATAAATACATTCTCGGTTGCTTTAATACCCCTGTACCCATTCGATAACGGTAAACGAAGCACAGATACATTTATAAGTCAATTTCCAAAGTTTCTGGCGTAAGAAGCATTTGCTCGCGATGCGTATCATCTACTAAAGATGACAGATCATCGTTCATTAAACCTCCAGACAAATCGTTGGAACTCTGCTGATCTTCACAAAGCGCCTGTTGGGAAGATGATGTCAATAGTAGGGAATCATGATTATGAACATCTCTAAATTCCGAATTTTTAACAGAATCTGATAATCTGTGGTGACAACTCTTGTGAATATGATGATTCAGGTTATTATGATGCATATAGCATGATGTACAGTCGTCAACCATGTTTGTCTTGCTGCTATTAGTTTTAAATAAAATATTTGCCTCCGCGACTCCGCTCTTTGGTTTAAAATTAGGCGAATGTAACATCGATGACAGCATGTGACTATGTGAAGATAACATTGGATCGCCGCCTTGCACCGGGTGCTTGCAATCCTCCATTAGTTCGTCGATGTGATTCATACCCGTATTTACGTCGTTACTATTAATTTCCATACGCTTGTAAAATAAATATTAAATATAAATTACAAAAATTAAACAAATAAAAATATGAATTATTTTATGACCCACTTGATTTTCCACGAGCGACCGACTTTGGGAGACATTTGGTGACAAACCGGGGCCTTTGAGATATGCATTGGCTTGCGTGGGCGCTGATACAGATACGGATGTTAATTGGTAATCGGAAATAGACTTGGCCTGCATTTCCAGATCCTTTAATAATAAGAATAATGATAATGTAGAATTTAAAATTTAATTAAATATATATAAAAAAGTATTTCATTATGTTACCCTTATTCGAGTCATAAGTTTCCGATTTTGGAGCTCCACCTGTCGCTGACGGCACTCGTTTTGCCTTAAACGTGCTACCTCATGTTTTAAACATTTAATGTAGTCAACGGAAGACTTCAAAATGGTCCCCTTATTTGGACGAATATCGCGAACCACTTCATAAAAGGCCTCACTACCCTTGGGCAAAAGGGTTCCGAGCTCCTTAATCCTGTCATTAATATTGAAACGTCGCCTTCGCTCAACTAAATAGGATTGCAAATATTTTTTAGATTTAGTTTATGTAGGATATTTATATATGTGTAATACATTAGAATATATACTTACTCATGTTATGGTTATCCTTCTTTTGTCGATCCTTTTGCATTGCATTTATTTCGGCGTCCGTTAAACTTTGTGGCTCCTGTTTGATGGATAGCTCCGAGTTAAAATTTTGATCAAAATTAAAGGAATCATTTTGTAAAATATCATCGAAAAGATCATCTGGCTGAAACGAAAACCATTTTAATTTATTTAATATAATTTAACTTAAAAAGTACAAAAACATATGACACAAGAAGCGCGATTTGGTTTCATAATAGTTTTCTTTAGACATTAATAATAATACTTACATCGCTGTCGAACGATGGAAGCTGTAATGGTACAAATAAAAAATGTATTATTATTGGTTATTGACAAAAAAAAAAAAAAAAAAAAAAAAAATATGATACCGATGTAAAGGGTTTAATTAAATCTCAAACTCACTTCTGAAGCGCTAGTAGCCACCGAGCTTAAGCTGGGAGATATAGGTGCCGATGTGGATTGCAAAGAACTTTCGGTACTTCTTATAGAATTATTAATTCCGGATGATAGACGTGACGCATTTGTAGAAGATCCTAAGCTTGAATTAACCTTAACAAACCCCAATTGATTAGATTTACTAATCATTGCTGGGGATGATTCTCCGCCGGCGTTATTATTAATACTTCCCAACGACACATTAGGTTCATTGGAATTACATTTATCACTTGGTAAATAATTGCAACCATATGGGGAAATTTGCATTGAATCGTCGGCGGAATGTCTATTTGTACTATGTTTCATATTCATAGATATATCACATTCTAAGGAGGATGTCTGCTGTAGATTACCAGCAGATGCCGAGTTATTTGTCATTTTTATCTATTAATATTATGGTAATATAAATTAATAATATAAATTTTAAATACTATTTATTATACATACGTCATTTACGTCGCTGTTGGTGTAGCCCCAAATAGAAGGTTTAAAAGATTCACTCAAAAATTGACGCACCTGATTCTTCTGCTTTTGTATGACATGATATCTTGTGGGATTTTCAAGCACTGTACTGACCTAAGTATCAGAAAAAACGTGATGTAAAACATAAATGTAATTATTGGCAATCATCTACCTGGAGCACTTGCGGTGGTACATCTACTCCAATACTTTGAAGAGGAACTTTCAGTTTAACAGGACTTGACCGATCCTTTTGCACTAATTGTGACATCTGTTCCAAACTCGATGATCCACTTCCACAGGCGCTTGTGCTGCAACTATCTACAAATTCCGTCTCAGTTGATCCCAACATCAAATGCATTTTTGAATCTGTGTCCAGTATTTGTTGTTGCATTATCATTTGCTGCTGTTGTTGTTGCTGATGTTGCTCTCTTTGTAATTGAAGTTTTAGTTGCGTTCGGGAGGTGGGTGTGGCAGTTTTAAATGTGGGTCTGCAAATAAAATATGCTATATAATGGGCTTATACTATTTTTAACTAGGAACAAGTATGCAGAATATATTTTGATGACAATGGTGTGAAGTAATGTACCTACCCACCCGAAAGTGGAGGAAGACCCACTATACGCGGTTCAATAGCTTCAGTGTCTTCAAAATCAACAATACTTGGATCCATTTCTAAAATCATTTCCAAGTCTTTATCGATGCCAACTGTGATACGGATATTTTTAGTAGATTCACAGTGAATCTGTGACGACAGCGGCATTGAATAAGATTGTAACAATCTAGTGTTCATATTATCGTTTTCAGAACAAATTGTGGTTAAAGGCTCCTGGCCAACTTCAATTGTCATTGAGTTTTGAATACGTTCATCATTATGCTTTTCGTTTTGTGACATTTGTAATGTCTGCACACGCCTTAAAAAGTCCTGAAATTCTAGGATACGCTCAGAATCTGTAGTCATATTTTCTCTACAAAATTTTTGTTCTGTTGATGGTTTAATTTCTGGATAGAACTCTTGTTTCTTTTGCAAATTCTTTTTACTCCAGTATGAAAACATGTTTTTTCAATAATATATCGCAACAGATTGAATTTGTTAATATTACAAAAGACCTTGATCTTCTATTTTAACAAGCGAATGTGAAAAGAGACTGATCGGTTTGAATACATATGTATATGTATGTACATGCTTTCCCCAAGAATATACAGCGCATATTATGCGACGAATTTTTAAGGTTTCGTCATTCTAAATTCTCTCAAAAAAATTTACACAATGTACAATGTTGTAAAAATATTTAGGGACATATATTAAAAGCATTTTACTTCTTTAAATTAATTCAAATCCTCTGATGAGTTGAATTGATCAAGGATAATGAGATTATTAGTGCGAGAGAACCGCAACACTTATAATAACCACCTTATAAAATTGCCCATTAATTATACTATATACACATACATACTTATGTATATGAGCATATGCAAATGCAAATTGGATGTATTGGAAAACACAAGACATCAGAATTTCTTAAACGTACATATGTATGTATTTATATACAAATAATATTTAAATAAAACAGGGTGTCCTTGATATTTTTTTAAATGAAAATACATACATACATGAAAATTCAAGTTTAATTGCACATTTATTTCTAGTTAAAAGAAAATTGAAAATAATTAGATTTATTAAAACTAATATTTTGAATTCCATATTTTATAGCCCCAAACAACATTTTTGAAATTAGTAATTAAATAGAACTTTAACCTAAATAAAATTAAATGATCGCAGAATGATAAATTGATAATAATTAGTAGAGCTTGCGTAGTTTTTAAGGGAAAAATTAATTTTAATTAGTAGAATTGCGCGTAGAATTTCAATGTTCGTAAATACACAAACATACATTAATTTCATTATGTTTTATACATGCCTGTGTATATCCAAATCTCGGTTTGTCTTTTATAAAAAATGTTTATATATATATGCATGTATGTATGTATGTATTCATATTCAGGTTCGTTTATGTACATAAGTATGTACGTTTACTTGATAAGATTAGAAAATTGCGCTAATCATACATCAAATAATGATGATTGCACGCACATTTAACTACTTGTTTATTATTTATAGCACTATGTGAATTGCAAGTACATATGTATATTGCTATTAAATAAAATATATCCTAAGCATATATTGCTATTAATGAAAATATAACCTAAGCATCTACATACATACATATGTATATGTATGTATATTATGCAGCTAGTATCTAAATTCCTGTACATTTCGCAGTACTTACATTTCATCGGATCGTAAAGACCGAGTTGATGATTTCAGTTCATAAAATTCCATATCTGAACTGCCTGCTACAGTAACATTTGGTAGAAAGTCCATAGTTTCGTTTTCATTCAAGAGACTTATATTTAAATCGAACTCAATATCGAAGCCCAGATCAATTCCCGATTCAGTCATTGTATTTGCAGGGAAAAAACTCTACAAACACACATTTATTTATTTCTTAATTAAACTTTTTAATCTGAAATTTTGTTATATGTAGCTAGAAGATTTATTTTACGGAATGAGAACCCAAAAAAATTTCATAACACGAAAAGAGCTTTTAATAGCGGTGAGAAACCAAATGACAGTAAGTGATCGTGATAGCACGAATAGCGGAGGGTAAAATGATAGTATGTAAAGAGGATTTTATTTGATTCATAAATAAGTATATTTGATAAAAGAGTATTTAACCTTTTCTTTTTCGCATATTGTCTTTGTTAGAGGCAACATTTAAAGGATACTAATATTAAACTTTTTGTACAACTGATGCCTTTTAAAATGGTAATGATTTTTTTAAAAATTACTTATGTATGTACATATTTTGTCGCATTGGAAATGGTCAATGCATTTTTATGGAAATGCCCAATGCAAATAAACAAAAATTAAACCATCAAAATATCAAATATGTACACATTAGATATTAGATGTTATTAATAAATAAGTTCATAAGATTAGAATATAAGAAAGTTTAGAGAATAAACTAATTACTATACTAGAATAAGCTAGCAAACATTAAAAATATGCGTGATTTAATAATACTATATGACAATACCGCATTTAATAGACACTTCATTGAAGTTTTGACAGCTCCATAGGGTTTTACATAAAGGATAGTATCCAGACAGTAAAACCTTTCGCAGCGGAAAAAATGTTTCGTATTTTTAAAAGTGAATGCTTATTTTACTAGCTGTTCGGCTTTTTTGTCCGGCAAACGATGCAGGCATACATGATAGTTTACAATATTTTTAAAATGTCGCTAGAAAAATGAAAAAGAAAATAAAAACTACTATTGCCATGCTATTACGGAACTGTAGAAGGAAGAAGGAAGGAAGGACTAACGTCCGATTTCAGACTCAAGAAAGATAAGAAAGTAAATCACCTGGCAGGGGTTTTGTGGCAGCAAAACTTGAAAATGATAGTTTGCGGACCTCTTGCAATATTAATAGCTGAACTTCAAATGGCACTCTTCCGCTTGCCCTTCGTTTTAGTGTACGATTTTGAGCATTTAGCGAGCATAAGCGGAAGTTCCGATTCGTTGTCCGTATTTAATATCTTTTGCGGACATTTTTCGGATCCTTCCGCCCTTTTTCCTCACTTTGTCTGCTGGGTCCTATCATAATCTAAAATAAACTTCCCAGAAAATATAAGTAATATTTTTAAATTTTTTTAAAATATATATTATCAAATCTAAAAATTAGATTAATACAATTAATTTAATTTAATCCTATTAAATAGTATGTAAAAAAAGTAAAAACAATCTGAAAACAATACAGCCGAAGGCCCCAGACGCCATGGCTTCAGTAGTAGATTTAAGTTTTGTAAACCTTAGTCTACTATGTAAAAATAATAATATATCAATAATTTTTATTCTTATCATTATCTTTTGTTTATATATATATAAACGGCAAATACTTAAGAGTGCCACACACTTTTTTAGTATTTTTGTTTTTGTGTCAGGATACTGATCTTTAAAACGGCCGCTGGCGAACAACCGTTAGAAACTATTTGCCTCTCGCTCTCTTTCACTGCTTAAAGACGGTTTTTTACTGTCAGGATACTTTGCTTTAATGAAAACTATGGCTTAATTTGAACTATTTCTGTATCCTTAATTTCCAGAAATTATACTGAACCAAACGGTTCATATGTTTTGACCGTCTAAACAAATAGCTAAATAAACTGATGCGAATACAATATTTCAATTTATTACTTTGCTTTAATGAAAACTAATTAATTTCCAGAAATTATACTGAACCAAACGGTTAATATGTTTTGACCGTCTAAACAAATAGCTAAATAAACTGATGTGAATACAATATTTCAATTTATTATTTTCGGCTATCGATATTATAATAATGTTTTACATATCGATTGTATGATGATAAAAATTTATGTAAACTAGAATATTTTTCCTTAAAAGCGAGTGGTATTATTATAGGTAAAAGTAAACATATATTTTTATAGTATACTAAATAAACATTATTTCGAATATATTAGTATATACTCTCTTATTTATTTATATTATAACTTTAAGAAAACAGTTCCTTTAAAAAAATTGTAAATATACGCAATAAACAAAGTGCATTTAGGTATATACATACATATGTATGTATATATATCCATGGTAATCTTTTCTCTTGTTTTATTTTATTCTTTGTTCTTGTTTTATTTTTCTTTTGCGCTCGTTAATAATTAATTATGTATTTCTTATTTTGCAAGAAAACATGGATAAAAAGATCTCATCGATATCGCAGCCCCGCATTTTGAAAAAGAAACATTTTCGAGTCAAGCATCAAAAAGTCAAACTTTTTCGTGCCAATGAACCGATTTTGAGTGTATTTATGTGGGGAATTAATCACACTGTACGTTTATACATGCTTCGTGTACATTTTAAACATATTTATATGAAAAGCATTTAATTACGAAATTTCACAGATCAATGAACTAAGTCATGTAAATATTCCCGTAATGCTGTTGCCAGATGACTTCCGAGCTTATTCCAAAATTAAGGTCGATAATCATCTATTTAACAAGTAAGAAACTGAATTTGAAAAATCTGATCGTTTTCTAATGAAGTTAATATGTTATCATTTAAGGGAAAATATGCCGTCGCATTTTAAAGTGAAAGAATATTGTCCTCTTGTATTTCGAAATTTGCGCGAAAGATTTGGCGTGGATGATGTTGATTATCGCGAGTCCTTAACTCGATCGCAGCCGATACAAATTGATTCTTCTGGAAAGTCAGGTGCACAATTCTATCAGAGTTATGATAAGTTTTTCATAATCAAAAGTTTAACATCTGAAGAAATAGAGCGTATGCACGCATTTTTAAAACAGTATCATCCTGTAAGTTTAGCCGTCTTTTTAATTAAATACAAATTGTATTGTATACAAATAATTGTTTTTATTTCCAATATTTAGTACGTTGTTGAACGGCATGGCAAAACCCTATTACCGCAATATCTAGGCATGTACCGGATTACTGTGGAAAGCGTACAATATTATTTTGTGGTCATGAGGAATGTTTTCAGCTCCCACTTAACAATTCACAAGTATGGGAAAATATATTTAGAAAGTTGACGTTGCAATATGATACGATATATGTTGTATAGCAAATAAAACATTTATTTTATAGAAAATTTGATTTGAAAGGTAGTACCGTGGATAGGGAGGCATCGGAGAAGGAGCTTGAGAAACAATTGCCGACCTTAAAGGATAATGATTTTATTAAACAGAAAGTTAAATTGGATATCGGAAAGGAAGCAAAGCAGAAATTGATGGATACATTAAACAATGATGTTGACGTGAGTATAGAGCACCAAACAATGCTCCTATTCTTCTTCAAATGTAGTAAAAACATATTTTATTTTTTCTATATAGTTACTGATCAAGTTGCACATTATGGACTATTCGTTATTAGTCGGCGTACATGACTGTGTGCGTGCTGAAGAAGAAGCACTCCAAGGCGATAATGTAGCAGCTGCTGGTCGGAGCGAGAATAGCGAGAGTGAGGAGTGCGATAGTGGAGAACGGTTAGAAATAGAAACTACCATATTTTTGTTTTGCAATTATCAGTGTATAATTTTCCTCAAGCTGGACGTACAATACACCGCCTGATTCCCCAAGAGGTGCACAGTATAAGGAAGTCATTTACGAAGTTGATATCTATGACATACCGAGTATTGAAGGTGAGTAAAAAATATTAATTTCTATAACCAACGAATCAAGAGACACCAGAGCATTTGTTCTGGTACTATCCAGCCCTAAACATTTGCAGAAGGCGCCACTTCGGTGCCTTTCAGCACTAACCATACAACATAAAATTCGATCTTTCTCTTCTTAGCGAACGGTTGTGTTTTTGTTTTGCGCTCCGACTTTTGTGTTATTTTTGACTTAAAACCACCGGGGCTCCTTCTAAATTTATCACATAAATATCTATAATCAAATACAGTTTGCTACCGCGCGTGCATGAACTTTTCTGTGTAATTAATTTGCATTATTAATCATCTTTTAGTTTGTGCTAAGACGGTTATTTAATCTTATCTCAGTTTGCCTCTTTGTTCTTATTCCCGTTTTATTTTTTCACTCCACCGCTTGCGAGTTGTTTGCTGTTAGCTGCGTCTAAGCGGGTCATAGCTCTCATCGCTCTTCTGACTTCTGCTGTTTAAATTCTAACTCTTGCGCTCTTCTGTTCTCTTTCCCTCTCTTGAGTTTATTTGTACTTAAAGTGTGTTCAGCGGTTCTAAGGTTGTGAATATGTCCCAGAAAGTCGTCTGCAACGTAAAGAACTGCTAAAAGGATGTTTCGGCAGTATTAATAGTATTAAGCTATTAAACGAGTCGCCGAAACGCAAAAAATCCTCTGCTAGTCGGCTGCAACTGTGTGAGACACAACAACCAGTTTCCTGCCACTCTCCGTCGCCACAGCTCCTGGTCCCTGTTCCAATGGTTCTGAGATCAGGAACGATCAAAAATTCGGTAACCGAATCGGTCGTTGTGGCATCGGAAGCCGTTCAGTCAACAATTTCCGCGTCGTCCGTTTTGTCCAATGCGGAGTCCAATTCTTTGGCTCCGCAAAACCCCATAGCAAAACCGACCCAGGGTCAAACAGTGCCCGGAATACCGGCCGTGGTTGGTAACAATTCGTTACGCAAGCTCCTCACAGCAGTCCCACCTTCGAAATCAATATTTGTTTCGAGGCTTGCCCCTGATCTCGCATCTGAAGATGTCCTAGCCTATATTCAAAGCAAAACACAAGCTGGAAATGTCAAGGTGGAAAAATTCAAATTTTCGTATGCCAGATAAAGATAAATGTCTCATCCCAATTTTTTTACATTATTTGCTCGGGTGACTTCTGGCCCGATTACGTTATAGTCAAGGAGTACGAGGCTCGAAATAAGAGAGATCGACTTGCGGGAGTACAACTGCGCAGGCCGTCGCAACCCTCTGCGCCCACAGTTACACTTTCTGTCCCAAAAAACTAATCTCCTCCTTTATACTTTCCTATCAGAATACTAGGGGCTTACGCAGTAAGCTTTCTAGATTGTATTTGGATAGTCTTTCCTTCGCATCCCAGGTAATTGTATTTACTGAAACCTGGTTGAAGCCAGAGATCCTATGCTCCGAAATTCTTCCAAGTAAGTACACAATTTATGGATTAGATCGCCAGCTCCAGCGTGGTGGCGGAGTTGCCGTTGACTCCTGCCTCATCTCTGAAGGGTTGGTTTCTAATGACTTTAGGGACATTGAATTCATCTGCGTTAAACTATCATTCACAGGTAGTTGTATTTATGTAGCCTGCTCCTACATCCCTTCATCTTCGGAAGAGCCAATTTATTGGAAACACCTTTCGGCAATTCAGGCAGTTTCCAGCTGGCTTTCTGATAGGGACCAATTAGTGGCTTTGGGTGACTTCAACATACCTGGAGCGCACTGGTCCTCTGATGGTGTGTCTAACGTTCTTCATACGGCGGCACAGCATGACTTTTTAACTGGACTGCTCGATTTATCGTTATCCCAATTTAACCATATCTTTAATTCTTTAAACCTCTTACTTGATCTATGCTTTGTCTCCGATCCTGTAGGTGTAAATCTAATTAGAGTTCCTCCAATGACACAACCTGAAGTTGTATCAATTAAATCTGGTAGTAGATTAAAAAGAGTCCGCTGTTTTCGAAAGGCTGACTATCAGAGGCTAAACACTCTAATAACTGAATTTGATTGGTCAAAACTTCACACGAGCTCGGACTTGGTATCTGCCGTTGATATCTTTTACAGTGCCATGAACTCATTTTTCTCTTTATGTGTTTCCGAAACCTACCCGTCGGTCTCTAAAAAACCAATTTGGTTTACCAAAGAGCTGACACGTTTAAAAAACGTAAAATCTAGGCTTTATAATAAATATAAACTCACTGGTTCAAAAACGGCTTTCTCATCTTACCTAAGTGTTCGATCTAATTTTTCCGTGCTTAACGCTCAGTGTTATAAAAATTATTTGACTCGTTGCAAGGTCCATTTCACACAGGACCCTAAACAGTTTTATAACTTTGTTAACTATAAACGTAAACCCACGTTATATGCTCCCTCGCTGTCATTTAAGAATACTGCAGTAAATTCTGATCAGGCAATATCCAATCCTCATTGCTGAGTTTTTCAAAACTACATATTCGGCCTCAAAATCTTCAGATCATACATTTCCTCCAGTTATGCCCAGTTCCTCCTTAATCTTTAGTCCTATTTTAAACGAAAGGTCACTTATTCGTGATCTACAACGTGTTAAGCCAGTTTATTCACCAGGTCCCTTTGGTATACCGGGCTCTGTGCTTAGGTATTGCTCCGAGGCGCTGTGGAACCC
>VNJN01002939.1:0-64994 GCA_008042485.1 Drosophila mayri | reverse complement strand
GCGCCTCAAATGCAATCGAGTGTTAATCCCAGCTCATAATGGGAGATAATTAAGAGGGGCAGGCAGTCAATCAGAGAGATATGTATGGCCGCAGTTATCCCCCAGCATCCCCTTTAATGGCTGCCTTGGCACACAATGCAAATGTTTAGCAAACTTTATTCGTTCCTTGAACAGCTTCCATCCCATTTCGCTTTCGCTCTCAAGGATCTCAATCCTCCAAGCAGGTCAAGTAAAATGTGCTCCAGAAACTTTTCTCCTTTCCCAGAACTAGAACTCCCCCGCTTTCCACACAACACTTTAAACAGGGAACACACAAAGAGCTACGAGGCGAGGAAAGTGGAATTGCGACCCGATTTCTTGGCTTCTCCTACTTGGACACGTTCCACGGCAGATGTGTGTTTAAGGATTTATGCCACGCCCCGACCAGCCTTAATTTTCAGCCCGACCAACACTCAAATTTATGCAGAATTTACCAGCATTGCCATGAGATCTTTTGACAAATGCTGCCAATTAAATGAAGGCCGCTTGACAGGACTCCCAGGAAAGGGAGAGAAGCACAGAGATGGAGGGCTCACATATCGATTCCGATTCCGATTCGGATTCGGACTGTGGCCGATGCTGGGCTGCCATGGGGATTTGGCCCTAAATGCTTCTCATTTATTTTAACACCCAGCGAGAGTCGAAAGCCCAAAGCTCAAATGTAATATGAGTAAACAGAAAGAAAATCTATAAGAAATCTAAGGATCATAAATAAATATTGTTAGATATTTGAAGAATATATCTAGAGTAGAAACCAAACCATTTAAATTCATCTAAATATCTTTAAAAAAAATAATAATTATTTAAGCAACTTAAATAATATTTTTATTCCCTGTGTAGAGGAGGTGTTCCGCGGGATATTTTTTTACTTTAAGCCACCGCCTGTGGCGTAAATATCTGATTAGGCTGCTGCCCACGAAAACTCCACCTCCACCTCCACCTCTTGCTATTTTTTTGCTCAATTTTTCCTCTTCTAGGCAACCGAACAAAGGGCACAATGAAAATGGTGAAAATAATCTTGGGCAACATCTGGAGTGAAAGCACGGGGGAAAACTGGGGGCTGGCTGCTCCCTTTACGATTGGGGACAAGGTTAAGCATTCGGCAGTAAAATGGCAACTTATTGTTTGGAATGGCCAGGCAAACAACAGAAAGGTGGAATTCTTGAGGTTTCCCTTTTGGGAAATTCAGTTGGGAAAAGTGTCGGACTGGGGAAGGTTAGCTGTTTTCAGGAAATATTGAAAATGTTCCACCAATCAAATGAAATATCCTGGCTCTAACCTGAACAATTAGCTGCCTTATTGGTATCTGTGGCTTGCTTTTGCTTCCCTGTCTGAAAGTCATCTATTTGAACTCCTATCCTGTTTTCACCATTGTCAGGACCGACTGCGGTTGCTGCGGTCCTCCTCTCACTTGTCTTCACATCCTGACTCTCGACTACTGCTAGTTTGCTAGTAATTGTCCTTGTCTGCATGGGTTATCCTTTGTGCATGTTTGATGGTTATTTGAGGGGTTTGCTAATAACTCATGATAATTATTTGCTCATTTCATGCGTGCACTTTCCCATTTGGGTGTAAATTCAGAGAGAAATATTTAATTAAGTTTAGATGCAGCCTGGAAATTATTATTATTATTATTATATCCTAGCTTTCAGTTGTTTTCGTTAAGTCCCTACTTCTCACCTCATAGAATTTAAGCCAATTAAAAGTTTTCATTGTGGCTTGCGTTTGGTCTACTGAAGCACATAATTAGGAGAATTATTTTAGAGTTCAATAGACCAAAAATAAACAGATTATAAAGGTGTATATATACTTAGAGAGAATCGTTGATTTTAGTTAATTTTTTTCGCTTTCACTTCATTCTGTTTCCTTTATTTTAATCGCTTTATTTGCCGTCTGTTTGCGCTGAAATCTTTCCAATCGAATGTCCAAAATATATCCACCATTGTCCAACAAAGCATCAGTTTTGCAAATTTATATATATTCCCATTCCTTCCCAATCAGCCATAAATAACATAATAATCCATATAAATATTTACATTTTTTTGCGCTTAAATTTCAACAATTGAAGCTTTGAATGCATTTTATGTTCTAGTTGGTTGGGCTCCATTTCCATTTTCCGCTTTCCAATTCGATTATTCCTAGATGTTTGTTTTTTTTATCGTCAGCCGGAAGTTTGCCCAGCGACTTCTCTGGGTTTCCGGTTTCGCTTGCCAAACATTTAAATGGGGATTCATTGAGGTGCAATAAATAAACTTGGCACATAAATCATTTTAGCGGCAACTTAAGCACTCAGAATGGAATTTTCGCCAGTTATCTCCATTTTCCCAGCTTCACACGCGGAAATGCAAAAGGACAGACGAAAGCTTGAAGCTTAAAAGAGTCGAAGTCGAAGGTTCTCTTTATTAAAAATAAAATGTTAATTATTATTTAATTTTTTTTAAGCAAAATAGAAGCTAAAAAGAAAATATTTCTACCTCCTAAAAATTCTAAAATTTATAAGCTTAATTTGAAACAAAAAAGTTATTGCTTTTTCTCTAAAATAAAGCGATAAACAAATTTAGTGCTGCTGCTCCATTTCATTTTTATGGCGATTCATAAAACATGTTTACCTTCCTTGTCCGAAAGGATAGCCTGAAAGGAGTGTGTATAAATTTCCTTGGCCTAAGGACACCTTGGGGAGAGATTCAAGGAGATTGCCGAGACGGGTTAGAGACCAAGACTAATTGGCCAAAAACAATAAAACTCAACTCGACTCGACTCCTTTAAAGTGGAGAACACAGTTGACCCCACTCCTCCTGCTCCACCTACCCGTCGTCTCTCCTTAAGTTTTGGCTAAATGTTTGCCAGTCCATTTATAAATCCGAGCAGCGTTGGCTGCTCTATGTGCCCTAGGGATTTTCCCGAACAGGACAAGGCAAATATTGAAACTAAAGCGTTCGTTTTTTTTTGCTAGCATTCCTGCCACTCCACTCTTTAGCACCCGCTTCATTCATCCTTTACTCTGAGTGCACAGTGAATAAATTTATATTTAAAATATTCGTTTAATATTGAAACCTATATACGATAGCTAAAATTATTCACTAAAGATTTAGAATCATTAACTTTGATTTATTGAAAGTATTTTCCATTTATTTGTCATTTTTGATAGATTGTTTGATTGGGAAATATTTTATAACAAAATAAATCTATACATTCGATGGTTTTTTACTGTATACTATTATCTATTGATATCTTAATCTATTGAGATTTTATAATTTGTACATAATCATCAAGACAAGGGCAATATACTATTCAAAATATATTTATATTTCACTGAAATTATAAAAAACAGATCCTTATGGTTTTGTAATATAAAAGATTTAGTTTATTTAATTAAAATTATGTTAAAAACTTTTCATTTCAAACTTTTTCCAATGTGTATATGTGCTCTGAGCAAATCCGCTATAATCCTAAAAAAGTTTTTGCTGGCGAGTGGGTTAAAAGTAAGAGCAAACTGCGAGAGGCGAGTACATGGTACATAAGCGGCTTATGCCATTAGTTCGGAATCGCAGCTTTGGCCCAGGACTAGACCACCTGCATTCCAGCCATATCCGCTCTGCTCTGCCTATCTATCCTGATGTCGATGTCGGCCAAAGTTGCCCCGCAGGTGGCCCATTGGCATCTGCCAACTCATGCGGCAAACTTTTAAAGACTCCAACGGCAGAGGCCACTAATTGGTAGAAGTTCGACGTGGAAAATCAAAAGTTATAACTCACAGATAATTGGTGGGAGGTCTGGCGCTTGGCTCAACTGCCAGAAACAGAAGTTAGAAGAAGGCAATAAAAAATTGGTTTGGGGGTTGGACATTCTTTTTGTTTATTTAAAGATCAACTTTAAATGGATATTTTTTTGCTTAGCTAAAGACATGATATTAAATTCTGTACTCCTTAAAGTTTTACTGGCAAGACATCATTATTCTTTTGCTATCAGCTTGCCAAGAGCAGATGAGAATGCCGCCGTCAGGTCTGACTTTATAATGACCCCGCCAAGTTAGCAGCATCCTGCACCTTAACCCACAGCCACTGCCAGGGCCTCCCCTTGCTCCTCCTTGGCCCCTTGAGACTGCAGCAATGGCACCGAGAGCAGGATTCAGGAAAAGGAACAGGACCAGCACCCGGGACCTGGAAGAGAACAGCCATTTTTGTCGCATGCTCTGCGCGGATTTTGACTGCATAAAATATGAAATTAAATTGCTAGCCAACAAAATGGCGCCTGGGAAAATGACAGAAATATGAGACAGAAGTGTGCGCCACTCTGTGCATTTTAGCCGCGCTTTTCCCCTTGAATCCCTATTTGTTTTTTTTTTTTTTGCACTTTGTAGCGAATTCTCTTGGCGCCGCCGACTTGATGACTTGCAGCTGTCGCATTTCTTTTCAGACTTTAGCAACGACTGCGGCGAAACGGAAGGGAAAGGCTGTCGTCACCTGGTTAGCCACCAGGTAGATGTGGATGTGGATGCGGATGTTGGGATTTCATTTGATGGCAAATATTGCGGCACCTCATGGGAAGTTCATTTCACACACTGTCGCAAAAATAACAAAACTTTATATTATCTTGGCGGAAAGTTAACCAAACTAAGAAGATATTCGGAGAAGAGCCTTATTTTCCAATTATTTATTTGGAGAGTAACAACAAGTAGGCTTTATCAAACTAATTTTTGATTTACCTTCAAACATTGAACTTTTCATAATTTTATTATTAATTTGTATTTCCTTTAAAATGGGCGAAAGATCTTTCCGAAAACTGGGTCTAGGCGTGATCCTTTTGGCCTTGGTCCTGTACTTTTTCCTATTTATGGGAACCCAACAAACGGCTGGTAAGATTCGTAATGCGTTTTTTGTAAACACGCCAGGATGTCGAATTGTGGCCATGGATATAATGAATCCGACCATTGCCAAGTACTCTCATCACGAGTCGCCACAACCCAGGGTCCATCAGAGCTGCTTGGGCACCTACTGGTTTCGTGCGGAGGTTATGGACAGAAATTGGCATCTAAAGTTGGTACTAGATATGGACAGAATTCTTGACAAATACAACTTCAATCACGAAGGACAGATTCACTGCTCTTGGTCAAAGTTTCGAAACACTGGCCACTGGGAAAACACGCTGACCGATCTTGGCAAGTTCAATCTGGAGTATCCCTACGTTCTTAAGGTGCCCAAAGATGTTGATTTCAGTTGCTGGTTACATGCAAAAATTCGTTGACAAACGCCACTCTTTGCGATGAAGCCCATTACTTTATTAATCCCCAGCCGCAGCAGCTGTTGGCCCTGCCTCCTAGGACCTTGAGCTACTGGGATAAAAAGTTGAATACCAAGGACGGAAACAGACATCCACCCATCTCCGTTATGATAGTGGGCTTGGACTCCGTCTCACATCTTCATTTCCTTCGGCAAATGCCGAAAACGCAGACTTACATTCAATGGAGAACCTCCCACGTAGAGTTCTGGGGCTACAACAAGTTAGGGGTAAATGCCTATCCAAACTTGATACCCATGTTAACGGGGCTGAGTGAGGCGGAGAGCCAAAAGTATTGGGACTGGAAGAGGAAATTGGATGATCTGCCATTTATTTGGAAGGAATACCAGGCGGCCGGCTACAACACCAGCTTGGGCGAGGATTGGACTTCCTTCTCCATGTTCCACAACAGCAAGCCAGGCTTCGCTAAGCAGACCACCGACCATAACTTTCACGATCTGCTGACCCAAGTCTATGAGCAACGGTCAAGAAACCGGATGGAGGACGCAACTTGTCTCTTGGATGTCCTGATGGAAATGAACTACAAACTGCTGCCGCATATGCAGCGTTATCCCTTCTTTTCCTTCTACTGGTGGGGCCATGGCGGACATGATTATATGAAAATGTCTCACTTTGTGGACAAGAGATTCGTACGGTATTTTAGTCGCCTCAACGACGCCGGAATCATGAATAACACCGTCATAGTCTTTATGTCCAATCACGGCATGAGTTGGGGTCCCTACCGTCAGACTTTCCAGGGCATGATCGAGGACTCTCAGCCGTTTTTATCGATCCTATATCCTTCATGGATGCGAAAAAGGTATCCGACGGCAATCAAGAATTTGGCTGGCAATGCCCACAGTCTGGTGACCACCTTTGATCTTCATGAGACCTTTAGACATCTCTTGCAACCCAATTCCCTGGAAGACGAAGCCATCTCACTGCGGTCCAAGGAATTGTCAAGACGCAACGCTTCGCAAATCCCAAGGGGAGTCAGCCTTTTCCTAGCCATTCCGCCAGAGAGGACTTGCGATACATCGCATATATCCAGCCGGTTTTGTCTGTGCCACAAGCAAGTGGTCATTTCTGTGGATGATTCTGTAGCCAAGCTCTCGGCCAATATTATCGTGAATACGATTAACAAGTGGCTGGAGGAGTACCCCGTCTGCATGCCTTTGGAATTGGAATCGATTGTTAGTGCCCAGTTTGCTGTTCCCGAAAGTCAGAATCACTTTGATATCCCGAAGAGTCACATGAGCGGCTTTTATTCCGAAAAGGATATCCTTGTGCGATTGAAGGCGTATCCGGGAGAGGTTTATTTTGAGGGAATGACCAGAATGCAGAATAACCAATTCCATCTCATCGGCGATGTCGTGCGTCTTGGAGGCGGCGATTCTAAGAACAATGACTGCATCCAGAATCCCGCCCTGGAACCATTTTGCTATTGTTCTCTTTAAGGTTTTTTTAATATAGATTTTATATTTGCAAATGAATATAACGAAATAAATATTATGGGAATAGTAAGAAACGGCATAGCTAAAAAGATTAATTTTTTGTAGTTTTTGTTATTTTATTTTGTGTAAATTTTAATTATTATATGTGTGTTGCTATTTAAATAGGTTTATTATAAAGCTTCAGCATTGTTAATATATAATAACATTTTTCAACACCCCCCTTCTTCTTAAAAAACTTTATTTTCATTCAACTTCATTTTACTGAAATTATTCATGCTGCAAAAGTTTCAAGGATTTTGTGAGTGGCTTAAATGCCATTTCCCACACTCGTTTCATTTTAGCCAGCACTCGCAGCTTATTTCTCATTTAGCCCGAGGGTGCAAAACTGTTTTAGCCAATTGTTGTTTGCCTTCTCTTGTGTCAGTCTGCTGCTGCTATTGTTGTATCAAACTGTTAGTTTGTTTGTTGATTTTAGCCAAAAATGTTGGTCAAAATTTAGAGTCAAATATCTGGTCTTGGCTTTTACCCTTTTGGGTAAGTCGATTATGAAGCAAACAGAATGCCAATGGGTTGGACTCAACGAGCTGATGGAAAGCAACTTTGAGCTGAAATTAATTTATCAGAACTCTGAACACTAAACTCTATATACACAGAAAATATTTTTGTTGATATAATAAGGCAACTTCTGTGGCTTAAAGTTGAGCTTCCCGCATTTTGTTGTTGAATTTTGAGACTGTAGTATTTATTTTGCTTACATGTTTGGTTTTATGTTACAGAAAAGCGGGCAAACTTTAGCTTCCTCTACGAGACCTAATAAAATAAATATAATACCTCAATTTTATTAATCACAATTAAAGCCCCGGGATGTGCTTGATCCAAAGTGCGAACTGGTTAATGTTTCGGCACTCTGACAATTTATTTTAATTAACTACCCGAGTCAAGTCCATAATGAGCCACTGCGTATGAGTAATATTTGTCTAAGTTATGCTCCTTATTCTTCGCACTTTCCTCGCACAAATTGCTTGCAGTCAATTTGTTCAAACGCTTGGCTGCCTCTCGGCCATCACGATAATGCTGATGATGATGGATTTATGTCTCCCATTTGTTTTAGCTTTTCGAGCTCTCTTTCCTGCTTTTTTCCCTTTTGACTTTGTTTTTTGTTGCCTGTCATCGGCAGCAACGTGAAAATTGAAGAGTGAAATGTGAGATGCCAGTGCGAAAATGCCATAAATCAATTTTCACAATTCGCAAATTGCCCCACAACAAAAAATCGATGGACCCTGTAAGCCGAGAATCTTTTTTTTTATATCCCTCCTCAGGAATTAATTGAACCAATGTCGGCAGCTTTGGGAGTGAATGTACTTCCAGAGTGGGTAAATTGTAGTAAAATGAATAAATTAAGCTCGGAAAAGTGTTCGACTATAATCGTAAATCATAACTGGACATTAATGAAGCCAGGGCCAAGACAGAGTTAAGAGTAGTTGTAGCATTTCTACTTTCCACTTAAGCATTCTGAGAGCTGAAATCAGAAGGCCCTGATTTATAATTTATAAACTGACTTCAGCAGCACTCTTTGATATGGATTATTAGAATCAAATTACGTGATACGGCTTCAAGGACAAAGATAAATAATGAGGATTGCCAAGTATATGTTACGAACTAAAAGACAAAACAAATAAGATCTTTGCACTGAAATAATATCATCCCAACATCACTTGTTTTCAATGAAAAATAAAATAATACCGATATATGTTATGCCACAAGTTCATTTCATTTCATTTCATTTTCCCAACTGCCTGCAGATGTTCGATGCAGCGAACCAACTAACTGACTTATCCGGTTCGATGTAGAAATGCCGTTTTCCTATTTTTTCTCGCACACATACTACGAATATCGGTAGAATTGGGGTTCGCCTGGGTTTTGGTTTAATTTGAGAAATGGGAAGGTGATTCGGAGAATACTTTACTTTCCTTACATTTTTATTCTTCGCTGCCAGACATCCTTGAAGATAAAATGCAATTGAGAAAAGTGCTATCAACTTGAGCCTTTTGAGATCCAATGCAATGTCCTGATTGTTATTTTATCGACTGGCTTTCCAAGAGCCCGGCATCGGTGTTTATATAAATAAATACATACATATACACATACAAATAAATGTAGATCTCAATTAAAAAATGATTTAAGAAGGCTTATGCTTGTGTTAGAAAATTAAAATCGATTGGATATAAGCCTTTAAATTCATATTTATTACTAAAGACTTAAAATGTCACCTTCAAGTCTTTAAATACAAAACAAAAAATAATATTTTTTTGTGAAATAATAACATCATCATCTTGGGGTACAAAAATGAGAGAAAAGAACATAAAAAGCCAAATTAGTAATGTTTCACATCAAAGTGCGCATTAAATCCGAGATGATAATCACACACACGCACTCACACATTGGCCAGACGATGGCGAGGTCGTCCTTTTTGCCTCTTGGTATGCGTAAGGACATACAAAAAACATAATTAACCGCGACCTGGCGACGACAACAAAGCCAACAACAAGGAGGAAAACGTCGACGACCTACAAAAAGCCGTGAGCCTAAGGGTTCTACAACATACACTGAGAAAATTTATTGGGAAAATTGGAAAATTTAGAAAAAAATGAATGGATGATTTTATATGTAAACAAATTAGAAACAAAGTATTATTATTATATATTTACAAAAGAACTTGAGAAGCTACAGCCTTGGCTTTTATTAATTTAAGTGAGTTCTCTTTTTAAAAAACCCTTTTTACCTTATAAGACTTCTCAAATTACTCCAAATTAAATATATAAAATATGGAAAGAAATCATATTTTCTTCTTGTGTAATCTGCTGCGCACTTGGCCAGCATTTTGCCCATGTTTTCCCCCTTGTGGCATCAGGTTAATGTGACGAACACAGCTGCTGCCGCTCGGTGCCTGCCGCCTGCCGCCAGGGTGTGCTCCGCTCGAGCCGACATTTTTGCAAATTACACACTTTTGAATATAAAGTACTCGCATAACGCACCCGAGACAGCCAGTCTGTGGCCACTTTTAATGGGCCCGAGGCTCGAGCGCCGAGTTTTCCCAGAAATTTATTAGCAAAACCCGGGTTCGGTGCGGGGTCGTCGTCGAGTCTAGACATTTGCCGACAATGCCTTTAGGTCAACTCTTTAGCTACCAAATTGCATTCCCCAGCTCTGGATTGCAATTAAGCTTGATATATGAGATGAAACTGGTTCGGCTTTCGTTTTGCTTTGTTTTCGCCTCGTTTTTGGGTAACATGGATTTATGAATTCCGAAAGAGCACTCGAAGCCTGAGTGGGGATGGACGCCAGCCCAATGCCATTTGTAAATCAAATTCTGTCCTGGCAAAAACATCAAAATGTTTCGAAAAAAATAAAAAGAAATAATAGCCCAAAAACAAGCTTCCATTTTTGACTTGTCGCCATGCTAGTTGACCAAATTGAAGGGAAAATGTGGGAAATGTTGTTGCATAGGGGGGAAAAGTAGAAAAATATGCCAGAGATTTATGTTTGTGTTATATCTCGCAATAACCAAAGCTTTTACTGAACGTAAACTATAGACCAAGATAAACTGAAATAAATAAAGTTTTACTAAAGAAGCTTTTCTTCTTTTTATTATTAATATTTATAGTATGAAATAAGTTTAAGTTTTGTGAAAGAAATTTAGCTTAATTTTATTACTTTTACTAATATATTTTCATAGATTTTAAATCAGAATTCTTATTAACAAAACTATAACTTTTAGTATGTGCTTTATAGACAGAGATAAAATATTTATTCTAAAAATTGAAATAATTTAATCACAAAAAAGACTTCCTTTTATAGCTCCAATTATAATAGATAAATTTATGCACTCACAAATCACTTTGCATTCGAATAAAGGAGCCAAGTGCAGTTTAATCCTTTTACAAACACATTAAAATGTTACCAGCAGCTGTTGAGCCAGGACCATTGTTCCCAGGAAAATAAGATAAAAAAAAATTGGAAAGATTGGGAGGTGGAGAAGGAGAAATGAGGGAAAAGAAATAAAAAGAGAAAGCGAAGCATTTAATGATAATTACAGCGACCATTAGCAATTGTCTGGCGGCAATAATAACAAAGTGAACATAAAAAGCAGACTGCTAAGTGAGGAGGTGGCGGAGGATTCAACGATCTCATTGGTGGGGGGATCAAAGGATGGGCTGGGTGGCAAATCGAGGGACTAGAGCGTGACGCGCTTTTCAATTACCACAGCGCTCCGGCTCAGTCTAATGAATTGTTAAATTATGTAATGAAGCGTGTACTTTAGATAAATGAAAACTAATTAAATTAACTCCGCAAGCAGTGGCTGGCAAAGAGCAAAGTAAACTTTGGCCGGAAAGAAAAAGGATCTAGCCGTGCCACTCTGCTACTCGTTTCTCCCTCCGACTGCAATTCGGGCGGATTTAATTTGTGTTGTTTGCAAACATTTTGGGTTTCCAAATTGGAAAACTAATTGTTTCCCACACACACAACCATTTGAACTAAGTAAATACGAAAAACCAGATTCCGAGTAGTGTTTTCTGGCAATTAGGCACGTTCGATGGCATAAGCTCTTATGGTTAATTGCCTTTCACCTAGAACACATCTCCCCCCATGGTCCTCCCCCTTGTTTTGGTCTTTTCTGCATTTAATGAGTCATTCGATTCGATTTCGAATGGGTCACGTAAAACATTAAAATGAATGAATGACACTGTGGGGTTGGATTGGGGGAGCGAGGTTTCCTGAGAAAAATAGGGGTAGAGCATCGTTTGCACATGACAACCAGATGGTAATAAATTTTGAGTTCGCAAGAGACATTATGGGGAAAGGAGCCATAAATGGCAAAGTCATGAGGCGTGGCCGGCTGTACGAATAATATAAAAGAAGAAGTGTAAAAATTATGAGTTTAAGAGGTCAAGAAGGGGCAGTTATGCTATATAAAATTGGTGGAAAAAATTGTATAACAAATGTATAAATTTTTAATAAATTTACAGAAATATATTTTTATCAAAACACCTTTTTATTTTTAACTAAGATTTCTGAAACTACCTTCAAAACATTTGATAATTTATGCAAATGCTTCTTTTCTGGACTTTACCATTCAATTTAATCCTGGCTCAACTCACTGCTATTTTACCTTTTTCATACCACCCTCCTTTCAAGGACCTCTTCCCACTTGTTATTCTTGGCCCCTGGTTGCTGTTAACTTTTGAGCCTTTCTGTCACCTTTTCGCTTGATCAAATTCGACACTTCAAATAACACTTTATCCCACTCACTCCCTCTTTTTTGTTTTGTTGTTGTTCTTGGTACTTAAGCGTGAGTGTGTGTGTTGTCCTTTTGCACATTTGGCTGAATTTGAAGTGTGTGCTTAACAATTTTTGGACAACTTTTTTAAATTCCTTAAGCACGTCGACTGGGAAACTTTGCGCTGGCAAAAAGTAATTTTGATTTTATTAGCTGTGTAGCACCTGATGGCATTCCCTTCCTTCTCCACTCCCTTGCTTATCGTCCTCTTTATCACTTCTTGGCTTTCAGCTTTCAGCTTTCAATTCAATTTCAGTCAATTGCGTGTTAGGCGCAAAGTTTTTCCCACACACACACACATACACAATGGGAAATCCGAAACACCCGAAGCCCTGAAAATTCGGCGACAACTTGACAAAGTCAACAGCTTGATGGGTCAAAAGCGCAGTAGGAAAAGCGCCAACTTCGAAGGGAAAAAAATATAAGAAAAACACGACAAACAATTTGTTGATATCGACATTTGCCGTTGTCGATATTTTCCTGTCAGGGTTTGGAACCAAAAAAAAATTCCAAGACAAAGCCGGGAAAAAACTTTCCGGCCAAATGCCAAGGGCTCGGCCAAACGATAAAAGACGAGGGAGAGGAAATTAATTTGACCCCTCAGCCAAAGCGAATTTCTACAAAAAATGGTAACTATTTGTTAGGAAACTCGAGCCCCAGGAAAAATATTGTGTTTCTCAAGGGAATAGGTTTTGTGCTAAAGCTAAACTTTGGGATAAATTACTATAGAGGAGTGTATTTCTGCTTGAAACTCTATATAGAGTACATTTTTGATCTAGTTTTAATTACCTAAGTCTGGATAGAAGGTCTCTTAATAATTTTCTGTAGTTTATTCAATAAAAATATTTACAAAATATATATTTTACCCAATTAAATATTAATTTATTTTGTGTTTTATATATTTATTAAGAGATTAATAAAGAAAGTAAAATAAAACTCTATTTTAATACTTCGCCAAGATCATCTTCAGCTTGTAATTCCTTCGTATCGCTCCTGTCTGTCACCTTGCCATTACTCTCCATATCCTGTTCAATCACAAAGCCCACTATATTGAATTCAGCGTTGAGGCTCTGCTCCCAGCGATTTATTAAATCATCTGCACTGATGCCCATGGAATAGCATGCTATTTGCAGGACCTGATTGGCATCGCATCCTGCCAAATGGGAATAGAGACCCTGGTTGGAGAACTGCTGCCGCCCAGGAGTCAGATCATAGATCTTCCCATTCAAAGCGGTATAAACTGGTTGATCGGGGTTCAGGCCATCAAACGCGGCCAATTGCTTAAGGCTCAGTCGAATTACCACACTTTCTTTGGGCAGCAGTGGAATTTCTTCCTTTGCAAGCAAGTCCTTATCAGTTTGGAGTTCCTCAGAATTTCCTTTCAATTTGGTATAAATTTGCGATAAGCTTGTGGTGACAAAGTAGCCCAGTCCGAAGGATATCACCAACTGACCAAAGGGATTTTTGAAGAAAGGCATGAGGAACCTTGAGTTTAGTTCTGTTTGAAAATTATTAAATTAATTCAAACCGTTAGTAAAGTATTACTAACCCTGGCACTAACTCTTGCCAATTTTAAATATTTATTTAAATTTAAAGCTTTTGAAAATCATGTTAGTTATGTGCCAAGGTAAGGACATTTACGTCCTGAACTCACTTGCAGCATACGAGTGACCCAGCAGCTGCATTTTGGCAATCAAAACTTGTGCTTCCATTATTTATATATTTTTTTTGGTTAATATTTTTGATATATTATTCCAGCGTTACTTGAATTTTGAAATCAGCTACCAAACCAAGTTTGAGTGCCAATTCACTAGCAATTTGATTTATACTCAATTAAGCCGGTTTAAAAGCCATTTACCGCGCAATGGAGAGCGAATGAAAAATATTGGACACTCCACAAATGTTAAGCCACCTGCTGCCAGGCTCATTTACATCGCTCATATAAATTACATACTGCACATCCATGGGGTCGTGGAGCTGTGTCTGCGCCATTTGTTATTAACATTAATGCCAAATGCGATCGTAAAAAAAGCGGAGCTTAAAAACATTCTCGTGTGTGTGCGCGAGAGTGTGTCGCCTGTCTGCTGTCAGTTGCTGTTTTTATCAAATTGGTTGTACTTGGACTTTAATATGACTTAATAAGCTCATTACAATTTTTTTTTGCGCTATGTGTGCTTACAACAAGACTGTAATTTCGCGCCAAGAGCACATACTATATAGATCTGTGTGAGTGTGTGTAAATACAAGAACGACTGCAGGGCACAGCGGCAGGACGAAGGAGCAAGGCGGTGATTTGGGTTGGATTTAAGCGTTACCCTCGAAGCGATACTCTAGAATGAGAAAGTTATTCGGTAAAACTTATTATAAATAAGTTAATTTCCACATAATTATTGTTAAGTTAATTTAATCGAATTATTTTCAATTATATATATTTTATTAGGCAGTTAAATAATTTGTTATATTATACTATATTTATATTTCAGTCACATAAATTTGTTGATTTATTTTTGCATGAATAATATTTGAATTTTGAACTCTGTGAACTTTTCCACAGTCATACCCATTTAATACCCTGTTAATACCCGTAACGGGATTCCAGAGAAAACTGGCAAGCGTAGCGCGTTTTCCTTTCCGCCTTATGCTCGCATTAAAATTTGCATAACGTTGATTTTGTTGTGAGCACATTACGCATACGCCGCGTGTGACGTTGGTTTAAATTGCTTTGGGCACTCGGTTTGCGGCTCGCTGCTTCCTTTGCCGGTTGTGTTTGCCTTTTTTTTGCCATTCCAGTTTTGTTTTCGCTTATTTTAATTTAATAAATTAAAACATATTTCGCCTGCTGTTCAAATATAATTACATTTCCTTCCAGACCACACTGGCTTCCGCTCAGCCTTGCTGGCTTCGCTTTTAATTAAAAGTAAAAATCATATAAATAACAAAACATCCGAACACACAAATAAAAATCCCTTTAAAGTTCCTATAGCCACTGCTGCTGCTGGTTATTAATAAACTTTTCAATTGCCCACCAACTGCTGTGTCGTATTAACTTTGTCTGCAGTCCCCGCAAATTTCCCTCCTCCCCCGCTTCCACCACTGTCTCTCTTGTTTGGCTTATTAGTCCCGCTCTGCTGAAATTTGCTTTGGCAAATGTCGGAAATCCGACTGCCAAAAAAAAGAAGAGGGAGAAAAAAAAACACACAAAATTTCAACCACAAAGTGCCAAAGCTCATAAGCCCACAAACAGCATAAAAAGGGGCAAGAAAATGAGGGAAGGAGGGAGGTAGGGAGGGTAAAAAGTGTGCGGATGCTGCTTATTATTCGAGTTAATTAAAGCAAATTTCAAAAGGATTAAATTGCCAGCAGATTTGCTTAGTTTACTTTTGCTGCAGGCCTTTGAATGGGGTTAGGACTTCACTAATGGGATAGACTTGGCCAAGAAGGAAGCAGCGTTCAAGGGCTAACCGAAATTGACAATTTAAGAAGGGTCCTTAAGTCTTTTTGAAAATGGAAAGCAAAATGTCGGAAGTAAAATCTCAATGTTAACCTAGATTTAAATATATACAAATTTAAGGGGAAATGTTTGACTTTCATTTATGATAAAAATGTGACTTTGGCTTAGATTGATTTTATTATTTGCCTTTCTTTAGACCAAAGACCACATGACTTGGCCAAAATATTTATGCAACATCTGTGTTGCTCTGTCAGCATTTGCAATTTTTCTATTTGACTTGGCCACTCGGGTGGCATTTATGCAAAGCCCAAACGAGTACAAACATTCCTATAAAATATTATCAAACATTACCAGAGAAGTCACCCCTCACCCCATTTCCCAGAAAATCCCCCAACTATTCCCCTCGGTCCACAATGATTTATTCATTCGACTGAAGAGCCAAAGGAAAAACCGAAAAACTAAAATGGCTCCCACATAGTTTTTGGCCCCGCTTGCCGCCCTCACACTCTGCACTTTGGTTTTTCCGCTTGATGCTGAAATATTCTGCTGCACTAACCATAAATAAAAAAGTGCACAAAAAGGGTAAAGAAAAATTGTGTGGGGTAAACGGAAATACAGAAACTCGACAACAACGGGCGCAAACAATGGGGGCGCACACAAACAAATTGAGCAAGAATAACAGCGGCTGAAAAATATTTCCATGCGACAATTGCAAAAGTGTCAAGGTGCAGCCGGCGCCAGCCGCAACAAAAAAAAAAAAAAATAAATAAAAAAATAAATCGTAAAAAATAGATAAAAAAGAAGCCTGACAAAACTGGGGCAATAAAGCTTGGTGCCAATTTTTTATAAACCCCTCAGCCCACACGAAAATCGAAAGTTGCCCAACTTTCAGTACTAAATTCAGTGAATGAGCCAACGTTTTTTATGCCTGACAAATTTTTAATGCATTTTGTGCGGTGAGCTTGTCTGCCGATAGGGAAATATCAGATAGTATATGGAAGCATTTAGCAGACTAAGTTGCCTGGGGGAGAAACTGCCATTTTGTGGGTTTTTTTAATAAATCTTTAAGCTGCTGAAGTGAGGGAAAATCGTATGGAAAACTGGATTTCTACTCAGTGACTACTTTATAATAATTCATTGATTTTTTTCTAATATTTTTTATAGTCATTTAGAGTACATGCTAGTACCAAAATGTTCTTTAATCTAACAAAGTTAACTTTTACTATGAAAAAAATTTATAAAAAATGTCTTGACCTACCAGTACAAATTAAACTCATTTATTTTTTTAATTAATTATTTAATAAATTAATATTGTTATTATATAACCCATATATATTATTACTTTTAAGGCTTCTTTTATTCAATGTAATAATTACGGAAATAATAATAAATAATAAAAAATATTTATGGAAAAAGCCAGCTTTCGAATTTAATCTAGATATTTAATAGATTTTATTGAGATTTACCCTCTTCATATTATTCTTTTCGGAAAATGAACCGAATTATGGCATAACAATAATATAATTAACTTGAAATATTGGCAAAGATAATTTATAAAAAAAAATTAAATAGACTCTAAAGAGTTACATTTCCAGGAGCCCTTTAAAGATTTTCTACCTGTAATAGAAAATAAATGAAAGCCTAGAATCTCTATAGCATATTTTCCCCTGTGCCCAATAAGAACATCTGCTGAAGTTTTATGCCAGATTTCTCTGCTCACTCGGGCAGCCAAAATAAATCTGAAAACTCCACCAGCGCATTATTTTGGCAATGCATTAAATCAATATCTCACTCACTGTCAATCCGTTTGTTTGTCTGTCTAACTGCCGGCGAAAACTTCGCCGTGCATAATTGCGGGCTGAACGCTGGCGAAGAATTAATGAACTTCCCAGGGAAAAGGAGTGCGGAGGTTGGAGATGCCGAAGCCAAAGGAATAAATATCATGCACGCCCTGGGAAGTTCCCTACTCAGTTTCGAATTGATGATGAGCGGAGGAGGAAAGTTTAGCGTGCTAGCACGATGATTTTCACGCAATCATTTTCCGCACCACATTTCCCGCCACGCTCCTGGGAAAGTTGCTCATTAAGGCGCCGATGAGAGAATTTGCGTAAAATTTTCCCCCCTCTCCCCACCTATTCAGGATTATTAATAACCGTGGGTATGGATAAGTGCTAGTGTGTGTGTGGGTGCGTGTAAATATTTGCACATTTCTCATTAAAGTTTCACTTATGTATATATATCACGCATACGCCGCATTGTGCACAATTAGTTGCAATTTATTCGCTCTTACACAACCGACGAGCACTCGGCTTAATGATACTTAATGTGTAAATCATTATAATAAATTACATGCACAAGCGATGATAAAAATAATCCAGCTCCAAGAAATACAAAATACAAATAAAGCAACCCAATCCGCATAATGTGTGCGCCGTCATGGACCTCACACCCTATATAAAAATAATATATATATATATAAAGCGCAGTGCAAACAGAGCCAAGTCGGGATTCAAGAGTGGAGTCCTTATGCACGCATTAGACATAAAGGCCATAGACATTAGTGCGCATAATGAAAAGCGTTTCAGCATTTCAGTTCCAAGAGTGCGTCACACTGCTGATGCTGAAAATGATAATGATGATGATGATGATGGGGTAAGCCACCCCACCCCTAAATACACACCAAAGTAACCGCCACATCAAACAGACACAGAAACCGGAAAAAATGTATATATATATGTATATTTATATTTATATGTACAAGTAGATGTCTGAGTAGGGAAAACGCTCCACAAGTTATGAAAGCTTTTGAACTCCTTACCATCCTCAAGTCATCAGCTGTTTGCCAGCTGTTGTGGCTGCCAATGTTTTGGGTAATTTCCAGATAAAACCACATTGTTCAGATACAAAACTTCCCTTGAAAATAAAACCCAAAACATTTCTCTCGGATGCTGGGTGCGCATGTCGAGTCCTCGGCACTCTCCAGGAGCATTCGAGGCGCTCTCGGCGGTTTTATAGCAAAGCTCCAGGACGTTTATCTGAACATGGCCAGCATCCTGTGTGTGGACCAGTAGCGGAGTAACTTTGAAGCGTTACGGTTGGTCGCGATTTCGTGTCGGAAACGTGTGGCACATCATCCTGATGGTCAGTCCAGTGTAAGCGCGTCGGTCGCAGTGTGTTTACATTGTTTGCAAACTAATTAAAGTGAGTTTACAGCCGACTTACCAAATCATCATGATTCTGCTCAAGAGCCTGACTCACTTGAGGCGATTCTGGGATTAAATTAAATTGGCCAAGTGCTTGAGAAATTCGGAATATATGTATATAAAAGTGTGCATGGCAGCAACAAGAGTGTCTAAATTAAACAAAATATTTAAACGATTCGGTTCTAAAGAATATAAACCGCCTTTTGGCATACACAAACATCACTTAAATATTTATGGAAAATAGGTTTTCAATGGCAAATGGCTTTAGGAGAGCCTTTTCTATTCATTACCCTTTTCATTGAAATGAATAAAAATTTATAGTCAGCTATAGCGGAATTAATTGAAATTGATTTATTTTTTGTTAGCTTTGTAAGGGTGTAAAATTGTAGTTGCCAAAGATAAATAGGGTTATTTATATATTTTTCTAAATATTTATATTTATTTCGTAATAAATAAAATCTCTCAGATTAGGTGTTTTATTTTCAATTCAAGAGACTTTTAATAAACTATCCAGGCCGCATTTTTGGAAATAAACTGTGCCAATGAAACAATAAATAAATTGCACAGCATCAAGAAATTTTGCAGTTAATTAAAGATATCTTACACTTATCTTATCGCCATTTTAATTGGAATAAAATCACAAATATTGACAAAGAATCCTTGAAATTCACAATTTCTCATCATAAAATATCTTAAGAAATGTCTGCTGGCTAAAAACTAAAACTGAAAAAGCTGGCACACAAAAATAACAACCTGCTGTGGCTATCCACCGAGTTGTGTCCCAAAAGATAACATTTTATAGCCCCACAAAAAATTCCTTGCAGTGCAAACAAAGTAAAATTCATGAAAAACAAACAAAAAGCGACAAAGTGAAATTAACAAAAAAAAATAAACACAAAAATGGAAAAAGAAGTGCAAACAAGACGATGCCAAGGTTGAAGTAAAAGCGGTGAACCCAAACAAATATTTTTGAAATTAAAACTTACAGAAAGTGTGGAGTTCGTGGCCATTGGACAGAGTTCGGTTCGGAGTTTGTACGTGATTTTGCTTTCAAGAACTACATTGAATAATGTTTACCGGCAGATGTGAAAGGTCCCCGGTCCCCTTCTTTCCTTAGATACTTTCCCCCATCTGGCTTTCAGCACTTGAACTTTACTTAGCTTCTTGTGGGTTCCCCAGCCCCGTTTGGGTTTTCCCCCCAGCTTTTCATTCTCGGTCCTCGTTTTTCTAGCTTAGCCCGGCGCTTCAAGTGGCGCACAAGAGCTTCGATTTTCCAACTGAAGGTATGGCTCTGGATGTATGCGGCTGCCTGATGTTGTCACCCCAAGAGGAGAGGCCTTAAGCGCTTCACTTTACATAGCAAAAACTAGAAGATTGTAGAGATTAAGCCCACACCCACCACCCTGACGACCTGCGACCTCCTAGGAAAGCCTCTTTTTTCTACACTTATGAAAATGGTTTGTTAAGTTAAAAAAATATAAATTAAATAAGGCAAAACATTTTTTAAAAGATAAAAAATATAGTAGGGTTCCATTGGCTGAAACATAAATTAATTTGTTTTCCAAAGACATAATTTTATTAAAGGATTCTTTAGACTTGATTTTAGATAATAAAAAAATCCAAGCAGAATATTTTTAGCACTATAAAAATAATTTTTTTTTAATGGTTTCATTACATTTTCAAAATAAATAAAGTACAAAAGTATTTTCTTTTGCTAAACAAGTTTATGCCTTAAAATCTTTGCTGTTAAATCTTTCTATACGTAGGTCTTGAATTCTCTGACTTTTATGGTTACTTTGTTTATAATTTCTATTCATAATTTATATATTTTTTAAATTTTATTAATTTTTTTTCTATGTGCACTTATCGCACCTTCTTCGCTCTGTGATTTGTATGCGTTCACCGCCTTCAACATGGCCCCAGCTAATGTTGGCTTTGGCTTTGCCCTCAGGGCTGCACAAAAGTGGGTTGGCTATGGGCGGCAGTGGCCATAAAGGGGGACGGGGAGGGGGCGAGACAGGGGGCACGGGTACACGCGAGTGCCAAAGTTAACTCCACCGAAGGCAGCAGCCATAAGCTCCGTACGCCTCGCACTAAAGGCGCTGCCATGGCGCCCTCTCGTTCGCAGCTTTCCCTTTGAGCAAGTAGGTCTGTGCGTTTGCCGGCGTGTTTGTGGCATAAAAATAAAGATAAATGCGAGTTCTTTACAACGCAGCGCCGAACACTTTGAGTTGGGCCACCACCCATTCTCTTTCCAGGATCTCCCCCCTTCAGACAACCCCAAAGCCAAGCACTGTGGCCAGCAAGTGTTTGTTTTAGTGCGTGGAAAAGTTAACTAAAGTTTGCCAAATGCAAAAATAAGTTCATTTCCTACGCTCCGGTTTGCTGGAAAAATATTCGGTTTGCCGAAAATATTTGTGGAAGGGAATATTTATGAAAAGAAATATTTATAAAAGGAAATAGCTCTAAAATACTTTTGCAAGAGAAATTACAAGATTCTTAAGGTGCTAGTTAGGTCGCAAATTCACCGAAATTAATTGGAGTTAAGAAGGATTCTATGTAAAATAGGAATATAAATATGTAAAAAATATTAATTAGCTAAAATTAAAGATATATTTTCTTAAAATAATTTCTAGAACAATTTTTTTCAATTAATGAAACCCACATATTGCGTATTACCCTAACCTTGCCTCCTTAAGATTAATAAAATGTATTTTTAAATACTTTGTTTTGATTTGAAGTCAGTAATACTTAAACAAAAAATAATTTGTTATTTTATATGAATAAAATATTTTTTAGTTTGTACTTTTTGAAATATTTTCTGTTTGATGCTGTGCAACATTTGCAACTTGCGAAATTTCTTTTAAAACTTTATGCTTTTTCTCAGCGTTTAAGGAATACAACACACCGAATATAAAACAAATAAAATATTTCCAATATAAATGTCAAACTGAAACACCAAAAAACCATGATAATCATAATTTACTCTTCATAAATATCCGTTTTGCACAGGTGACAAAGACAGCCACTCACTCATGCATACTCAACTCTCAAGCAAATGAGGCAACACTTCAATGGGGCTAACAGGTTTCCCGGCAATATACCCACCACTGTGCCACGACACACCTTGTTTTAAGGTCCTGTTTGGCAAGTTGTGGGTCAAAAGGGGGGGCGGCTGTGGGTGGGTTTTAAAGGGGGGCTTGCCTGTGGCTGGTATCAAAAAAGCGTCACCGACAGCCCTAAAAACTTGTGGATGGAGTTGGTCTAGGAGCCGAGGGGAGTGGAGCGAAGTGGTTTTGCGGTTGCGAGTTTTAGATTTCTTCCTCTTTTAGCCTTTTTCCCTCCTGGTATGTTTGTGTGTATGTGTGTGTTACCCCAAAAATGCGACCAAAGGAGAGCAAAAAAATATAAAAAAAGAAAGCACACACATTTCTAAATATACTGAGGGAGGGGGATATAAAAAAAAAATGAAGGAGGAAAGTTGCTTTGCATAGAGCGAAAAATGTTTTTCGCTATGTTTATCTGCAGCGGCCCATCTCTGGTGTAAATGCCACGCCTCCCAAGGACCCAACCGCCTCCCCCTTTTGATATTAGCGCTTGTTTATGGGTCCCAGTATGTATATGTATGTGTGTGGGGCATGCTTCGTCGCATTTTAAATTAAGCTTCATTTTTATTTCTATTTACATTTTGCTCTTTCGCTTCTTTTTCCCTCTCGGCTGCAACTGTTTGCCCAAGGAGGAGCTGCAAAGTTTTTCCAGACGTAGAGGGCCACGCCCCCTGCTCACATTTTTTTATTTGTTTTTCATTTTCACTTTTATTATTGCAGCATTTCTACAATATTTTTTGTTGATGCTTTTGTTGTTGCCTTTATTTATTTTGTGCGGCGCCAAGTGAAATGTTTGATTTATTTTTTATTTGCCATTGAATGTGTTTATTTATGTGTTGTGCCTTTGCATTTTATATCCGACATTTAAGGATTACCAGGGTATATAATTTTACAGGAAATGTGTACGGATTTTGGGGAAAACTAATGGAGATGGAAGCCACAAAGTCTTAGAGACAATTTTAAAGTAACTTAATGTTTCGGTTTAATTTTTAAATATTTTCATACTTTAAATACTACATTTACCTACAATCTTTTTCATATAACAAAAAGCAAAAGCTTTTGAAAGCCAAAAAGGACATGTTTTTCTTTTAAACTGAGTCCAGAGTATTCTATGGTCGGCCAGTAAGGATTCCTGGTTATTTTTTGCCTTGTTTATTTCCTACGTTTTTTTCTGCTACTTCGCTCTTTTACAGGCTTACTCCATTTCAGTGCTATTTGGACTTTTTATTCATTGCTCCGCCGCTTTCCACGTTTTATTTGCCATTTTCATATGCCTGCTATTGTAAGCTGCAGTAAATTGGAAAATTTTTAAGTGTTTTTATTTTTTACTTTTCTTTCCGTAAGCTGGAGCAAGATTTGTTTCATTCTGGGAATTAGCTTTGCGAGCATGATTTATGACAGGAAACCGTCTGAGGGAGGTTGAATGTTGATCTCATACCGGATTACAGAAATGAGTTTTTCTATTTGAAAATATAATTTTTGGTGGGCGGGTATTTCGCTGATGCGGCTAAGCTTTTCGTTTTATTAAATTTTATAATGGTATTGCCAAATCAGACAGCTTCAAAGTAATTGGTTTAAAAATTGCTAAAAATGATTTAAATATTTAATGATTTTAGTTTTAGAGCGGATAAAATGATTATTATAGATTATTTAAATCTATATTATTTTGGGTAGTAATGTGTGCAAGTTTTGTCTCAGAGAATATTTAATTAAATGCTAAACGTTTGTTAGAACCAATCAAATTCGATTAAATGTTGATTAGTTTAATAATAAAACAAATAATTGAAATTAGAAAAGCTCAAAGGTTTGTTTTGTTTTTATTTAATTCTGCCATTTCCAAAGCGAGATAATTAAATTGTTATGATAAAATAAATGCATAAACTATTCAAAATGAATTATATTTATCATCTTTATCAATCTGCATCCATAAATATTTATTTAATAAATTCAAACATTTCTGCAATGTCAATAATCTTTTCCCTTTTTCTCAATCCCACAAATACTCAAAGTAAATGTTGTGTCCTGTTGAGACATCTTAATTAAATGAAACGAAAGGCTAAGGATCCACTTCTAATTGTAGCATTCTCTCACAAAGAGTGGCATTGGCATAAAAAAGAAGCTCTGGCTGGTCAGCAAAAAATGGCAATTGCTGAACATAAATTCATTTCTCGTTTTGGCCTGGTCCAAAGAGGAAATATGAAAATTCCCTCCACTTATCCTTCTTATGGTTTTTATTTTTTGGGTGTGTGTGCCGTCCTACCGCAAAAAGTTGATGGGGAAAAAACCGGGAAAAATCGGAAAGGGGAGACGTGAAAAGTTGGGCTCAGTTATCGAGGCTTACCACTGACTTTACTTTAAGGAGACTTTAAAAAATATATATAAGAGGGGGTCCCGAAGAGCCGGAACTAAGCGGATTTTGATTTGTTTTCCTGCTGCTGTTTGCTGCCAAACAAAGAAATGTGCTTAAGTTGTTTGTGCCCTCAAATTCCCTGATGCTCTTAACTTTTCCCCACTCACTGAATTTTCCACCTCCAACCGCCGCCTCGCCGGGGGCTTAAAATCGGAATTGACATTCGTCAGCGGGGTTTTGAAGTCTGGTTATATAAGTTTTCCCCACCTGACTGACAGACAGACGGACCGCAGAGCATAAATATACTTTTCAATATGGCCCCAGCCGCAGCTTCAAATTGGATGAGTTTTAATTAATTTCGTCATTACAATAATTAATTGAATGCCTGCTGGGGGAGAGGGAGGGGCTCAAGGACATGTTTGTTGCGCAGCTGCAACAAATTGCAATATATTTTACAGCTACTTAGTCGGCATTACACATTGCACTGCAGGAGCCAACTTTTCGACGGCAGTGTGTGCGACTAGGGTTTTGATTTATGGCCAGCCATCGGGGCCCGTAAATAAGCGAAACCGAAACCAAGACCGGAATGGGATCAAATGCGTGTGCAGTCCTTGGAGAGGTATGGGGCCAAATTAATGATTTTCCATCGTTCTCTGTGCACTTTCAATGCAATATTTAATTCTGGGAAAATGTATGTAAACAGTTCTCTGGCTTAAATGTATTATTTCCCTGTACCTTTTGTTGAATTGTTTTTCCTTTTTATAAATAATTTGTATCTAAATATCTGCCCCTTAAAGGCCTTTAAGCCCATTTAAAATTATCTTCAATGAAGCCAAATGAAATAGCTTTTCCCCACTCGACCCAGCTTCTCTTAATCAGCATTTATTCAGGCCAATTTAGTTTCAGCAGCAGTTTAACTTCAGCTGCCGTACGGTTAAAGCCATATTCAAACAGAATATCTAAGATGGCTTATCTCATACGGACTGGCCACATGAAACCATTTCGCAGAGCGAGCTCAAACTGGTTTAATCTGGGAAAATACGCCTATAAATAGCTCAAGGAGCCGCCTGCTCTCCTCTGGGCCACGCCACTGCCTCAGCTTGCTTCAGGATTATGGCTTTTCCTGATAAATCTGTCGCACATAAAGTACCACAACGAACGACTGTTGAACTAGATTCAACATTCATGGTCTTCTACACATGAGGATCTACACTGAGAGAAAGCAAAGTACTTGTATTAACTTTTTAAAATATGTTTCTTGATAATCTGAGTGAAAAATGGAAAGGAAAAAATAGTTAAATGAATAGAAAATATATTACAAAAGTTTTTCAATAGTGATAATATGTTTTTAGTGTGTATGGAATATGTTAATATAGTTAATATTCAATATTTAAAGCAATAAATTAAAAGGAACGATTTATATAACTTTGGCTTACCAAAAAATAAACAAATCTTTTTGAAAATAACTTTTTCCCCTGTGCATCCGAGTAATTCATGGGGCGACTCTGCGTCTTCAACTGAGTTGACAAACTGCAGAGATAAGCGTGCAAAGGGGGGGGACGGAGGCTACACCCGAAGTACAGAGCCAGTCATGAATGTATGACCAGTCCGAGTCCCATCCTAGTGGCAGCAGCACTCGACTCGGCTCAATGGGTGTCCCATCCAGTCCACTGGACGCAATCAACTGTGAGTTGTCAGCTGCCAAAAGCAGTGGCAGAGAGTTACTTGGCCTAGGCATTAGTGGGTTAGACGCGGTGAGCCGCAAATCAATTCGGTTCCCCTTGAAATTCCCCCTGAACTGAATTCGGTGCCCCTTGAAATGCTTTGTCAATTATATAATTCTCATTCTTCCTTTTATCGGGACATCAAATTCAATTGCATGTAAAAGTTATTGTCAAATGCCAAATGAATTATGAATGGCTTGACCCGGATAAAATGCGGAATTGAAGTAGAAGTCATCCCTTTCCCGCTTTGCATTTATCCTGCCATTTACAGTTCGTAAATATTTCCACCATGCGAATTTCGAATATGTCTAAAGTGTCGAATGCACAAATATGTTGCATACTTTTGGCCGAGCTCATTGAGCGAAAAATTCTTTACGAGAGGTCCTGCAATTCGCAGTTGCAGTGAATTTACCAGTTTATTGTTTTAGCTGGAGTGGCAGGACGGGGGAGGATATGCCAAAATGCGTGCGGAATTTCAGTAGAAATAATGGATGACTGTGTGTTTGGGTTGGACTATGTATGGATTTTAATTAATATGTTTCCAGCTATTTGGACCCGTTTGAATTATAAATTCTATTTGTGCCATCAGATTTGCAATCGCCAAACAAACGTTGCAAAGTGAAACCCTGCAAAATAAATAAATATATATGTATGTATGTATGGAAATATGCAAATATATTTGCCAGTAAAGCCAAACAACAGAAAGTCAGAAGGCAATGAATTATTACATGAAATATGGCATATATTTTTTTTGATATCCAGGGGCAAAGGGCTTTATTGGCAGAGGAAAGCCGCTGCATTTTTGGAACCATTTCGTAGCTGAAAGCTTAAAATGATAACATAGTCAAAAGATTACGATTTAAGTTGCTGCCATATATTTTTGTATGTTAAATATCAACTATTTTGTGGTCATGACAAACAAATGTATAACATTTTTCAAAATGTTTAAAAAAAACCAACACATTTTACTAAAATAACCAACAAACAATATTTTATTTTTCAGATTTATAATCGCCATGTGCCAAAGCCCAACCAAATAGCGGATATTCAACAAAAATAACCATAGAAAAAGAAAAATCCTCTATCGGATTTCTGGAGTGAGGAAAAGTCAACGCTGCTGGGCCCCGAAGGGAAATTTTAAGCAAACAAAATGTGGAAAATCTGCATTTTTACATTGGTAATTGCGGTGGTTGTCGCAACAACAACTCTGCCGGCAACACCAACAACATCAGCTGCAACGCCAACAACAACACTCGCTGGAAAAACCATAACAAATGGCTCGGGCCACGCCTCTTTGGAGGCCACCAGCACCATCAGTCCCCCGGCTGAAAATCAAACGCTGTTGAACATAGCCAGGGAAACGGTCGAAATTTCAACTGTGGGCGGTTCAACCTCAACGGCCACGCCCACCACAACGGCCACAACCAGCACAACAACAACGCAGGCAACAACAGCAGCAACGGGAGTGGTGGAGGTGGTGGAGGTGGTGCTGCCGGAAAATGAGGAAACACGAAAAGCCAAGCTAATGACAACCGCCCAAAAAATGCCTTTAGCCGGTTTGGGTGAACTGAGCGGCATCAAGGATGCACTGCATCGCATTAAATTGAGCGAAAAGCCACTGGAGGCAACAACCGATGCACCGGCACCAGCAGCAACGACCATTACAAGTGAACAGCCAGAAGCCGAGGATCAGGATGATGCCAACGAGGAGGATATCTCCCGCGCCCCCACAATTTCCCCCCTTCAAATTCAAATGCAGGCAGCTGCCTCATATCAAGTAGCCGAGACGTTGGCCGATCTAAACGAGGAGGAGCGGGCACGCTACGATGCCATGCTGGCACAACAGCCCACGGCCAGCAAGCTGAATATTGTGGATCTATATCCACTCAAGATCGATGATTTCCAGCCCATCATTCAGAACGATAACGAAGAGCTGATCAAGCAGCGAACAGTTTTCACCCAGCCGGAAAATACAGAGGAATACAAACAGAACCTAATGCCCAACGAGGTGGAGTTGATAATCAACAAGGAGGGCGAGGGTGATAATCAGGAGAAAATTAAAATTAATATAGCCAAGGCGGAGGAAAACACACCCATCACAACGACGACTAGTAACTTAAACCAGGGAACCACAGCTGATTTTACTGGAAAACTGCTGGCCGATCAAGATGATTTGATCACCGAAATCGAGAGCAAGTTTCAGCTGCATGAAACTACAACGGCCAAGCCCAAAGTTACCATGAAACTACGACCCGGAGATACTTTCATCGATCGGCGGGTGAAGAAAAGCTTTGAATTTCCCATGCAACATAGGGCCAGCGATGTTATGGCCATGCCGCATATTGACTTTGCAAATACCAAGTTCCAAACCGATGCCGATGCCCCCAATCCGCCGGCCACGCATCCCGAATTTTCCACCACAAAGTTCTACAACAGCAAGGAGCTGTACAACGAAATGCTGCTGCATAATAAGCGCAAGTTAATGAAGGAGACCAAGGATGCCAAGGCTAAAACTGACGGCAGTCCGATAAAGTCAGCGGAGGATACAACTCAGGCAGCCAACTTGAACGTGACTCCGGAAGGGAAAACTTTTTCGCCGACAGCAACAACAGCAACTGAAATCAGCAGCACAACAACATTGAAATCACCAACAACAACAAGAACAGGAGGAACAGGAGCAGCATCCTCAATTGAGTCAACAACAAGGACAACTGACAGTCCAGGAACTACGGCAACCACTGGAAAATATCAGAAAGAGCTTAAGCGCGCCAAATTATTGCTCAAGGCCCTGACACCGCCCAACTCCGATAAACTGGCAGTTGTCTCGGCGAAAGTTAAAGCCACAAAAGTAGGAAATGAAGAAGAACCAACCGCCGGAGAATCCCCATCATTGACTTTAACATCAACATCGACATCGACGGCAACGGCAGTGCCTTCGACCACGACCATGACCAGTCCTCTCATGCTGTTGGCCACCGCAAGGACGCGTCCACAAGCGGCTAATCCCACTAAGACGGCCTCAAAGCCAATTGCCAGGCCGCGCATTTTGAGTCGCCTGCAGGAGAAAATCAATTCGCTTGAATGTGAGATCCCCACGGTCCCGCAGGACTCGCATCTGTGGCGCGGCAATGAGACCCACGAATTACTGCTGCCCATTGTGGTGAGTGCACTTGAAAAAATTTATAATAAAAAAAGGTTTAAAATATATATATAAATTAACTCCTTTTGTATATAAGAAAATGCCTTATTTTATGTATTAATTTTTATTAAATTATATTAATAAAATACCAGAGAAACTTGCTTATTCTTTTACTAATTTCTTTCATTTATTTTAAGTGTATTACTGTAATTGATTAGAGAATGACTAAACTATTATTAAAATTCCTTAAATAAATATGTTTCTTAATTGTTTTCAGCAAAACATTTTCCGTTTTCTCACCTTTGTTTTTATTTATATAGGAAAACATTTTTAATTTGCTAATCAAGAAGCCATTAAATATTTTTCTCAGTTTATTTTTCTTAGGGATTTGCCATGCCCACTGTTATCAAAACAATTGAAGGCCTTATTAAGTTCTTATCATTAGACAGACAAAGGAGCACACAGGAAGCAACAGAATGGAAGAAAAGGCAGCTTAGTGAATGGTCTGGGGAACACACGGCGTATGCGTGTTATTTGAGTAAGCGGGTTAAGCAATTAGCTGGCGGTTAAGAGAAGAAGAAGAGTAACATGGGGGCGGGGTTTTCGCAAAAAGTGGGCGACTGACTAACGGACTACATTTACATAATATGCCTGCTGACGGCTAATTAGTATGGAGGAAGCTTAGTTTTTGGGTTCTACGAACTGAGGGATTAAGCCCAGAAAGGAAGCGGGAATCCCTAATGAAGCTGCTAAAGTTCTACCAAAGGCAAGGCGAATAAAGAAAAGATTGATTAGGGATTGAGTTCACATAGGAATCATTTACGCGTGCTCAAGAGAGAGAGAAAAGGCAGGCGCAAGAAAATTGGGTAAGGAAAAGGCAAAGCAACCCAAAAACATTCTTCCATTTTGTCAACCGACAACCGACAGCCGACATTCGATATCCAATTTCCCTTCGAACAACAGAAACTTGTTAAAACTGTTTGCTTGGCTAATTGAAAACCTTTTAGAGCTGAGACAATTTTGCAACCGAAAGAAATCAATGATGGCAGCCAGCAGCCACATAAATAAATAACAATCGCATTTGGAGTTAACATGGACAGGGACAGGCGAATGGACAAGAAAAGGCAACCAAGGGGTACGAAAAAGGATTCTCCGAAAAACGAGCCCTGCAAATTTAATCCCCCGATAAGTTGGCCAACAAAGGGAAATTATTGATCGCCGTTTTATTTGGCCATTTCCGAGGCAGCAGCATGTAGCATGTGTGTGTGTGGGTGTGTGTGTGAGAGGGATTGAGGACTCAAAACAAGTTGACCGGAAAGATGAAGGTTTCTAGTCCAAGTCCTTATGCAAAAAAGGACAAGTCTTGGGAATGACTTAACAAACAGTCCAGTTCGGATTTTTATGGTTCATATGCCAGGTGAAAATTATATCCTTAAATAAAAAGATTTTCATATATATTTAAATGAGAATTATAAAGATTTAATTAAAGATTTTTCAACATACTTATATATTTAAATTAAAATATTGTTTAGTTAGTTATCACTTTTACTTTGGAAAGCACTGTTTGCTGAGCCAAGAAAAAGGGTTATCCATTTCTTTATTAAATCGCATTTGTTGTTAAATCACGAATAAACTAGACAAGGGATCCCAGCCGGAGCTCATCTGGCAATTTCTGGTCCGGGTCCCCGTTCGCTCATATCCCTTTCATGTCCTGTTTATATTGACGTAAATCAAGCCATTTGCCTGGCAAAATCACAGATGCTGCTGCTGCTGCTGGCCCTTTGGCAAATATTTAAATTCATTTGATGGAAAATGTTCACCCTTTTCATCGGCAGCCGTTATGCGAATGTGTTTCGTAGTAGAAAACCTTTGACTAACTGACTGAGGACCGAATGTTTAATTAACATCCTGGCCAGGCTCTGTCTATTCAAACGGCTTTCTGTGTGTTTCCAACCCAAATGCCATTAAATTTGATGGCCATTTGAAGGCTGCTGCCTTCGCCAGGATTCCGTTTCTTTTGTTAATAAGAAAAATGGCAACGAAATTGATTTCCTGTTTACCTTTTGGTCAACAAATTCCAAATGGCAGCTCGCCTGTGAATTTAATTACCAAGCACTGCAGCCTTATGCAAAGCCAGGTCCTCCTGAAAAGGACAAAAAAAAAAAAAAAAAGCATTAAGCATTGGCATAAAGTGTACCTTGCATAAAATTAATGCTGACTTCTCTGGCCACTTTGGAGGTCCTTTTGGACATTGCCCAGGTCCTGGTGCAGAAAAAAAAAAGAAAACAATTAAAGAAAACAATTTTTGCATAAAAGGTGGAAACATTTCTTCAATGTTTTTTTCTGTTTATTTTTTTGTGCCAAGGAGGAGGTCACTGAAAACATTTCTCAACTGAATTTGTTTATTCTGCTGTTTGTTGTTTTGGGACTCATTTTGATGGAATTGTTTCCCCTCTCTCTTTTCTCTTGTCCGTTTTATTTTTTCATTTAAGCCTAGTAGAAGTTTTTTAGTTTTCTGAGAGATACAATTAGCACTCAAGTGGCACTCTAAAAGATTACTGAATATAAAGCTAATTAGTTTGGGATTTATTATTTTTATATATATTTTTTACTTTGAATGATAAGCCAAATCATCGCCATTTAATCTGAGAGCTAAAAGTTACAAAGTAACTTAATTAATTATTTAATTTAAACATTTACAACATGTTACGTTTTTTTTAATGAAAAATCAATCAAATATGTTTTTTTTTCAAGGCTGGTTTTTAATACCCATATTATAAATAAAAGACAACAAAGCCGCAATATTATTTTAAGCACCAATTTCTGGGCATAATGAAAAATTCCATTCTATTTTCATGACCGGCATGAATTCCCCTATATTTGTGGTTTTAATTTCAACAAATTGCTTGTTTCCAAATATCGCTTCCCCCGACAACGGACCGAAACTTAAACAACAAACAGAAATTTGCTAAATGTATACAACAAATAAAAAAGAGAGAAATTTATGCCATTACCTTTTGCGGTGTTCATAAAAAAACGCCAACCACAAAACACGCATGTGACCCAAAAACTTGGCCATTTCCCAGCGGGTCGTCCTGCTCTTTCTGTATGTAAATATGCAGGATTTCTTTTTTCCTTTTTTTTATAAAACTGACCAGCATACAATGTAGATTTTTATGTGCGTACAGACAGGCCATTAAAATGCCATAAATTTGAGCTCTGACAAATCCCCTCCGACAGTACGGCATAAAAAAGCGGGAGAGGCAAACTAAACCGCTTCAAATTGCGCAAAAATATGCTAAAATTACTGGACATAGGAGAGCTCCTGGAAATGGGGCGCATAAAATGGCAGGGATAACCACAAAGTCGAGTTTCGGCTGGGGCCTTATGTATTTTTATTTGTATTCCGATTGCGATGTCCATAACGGGGGGCTTATGTCTGTGGCTTAGCCCGAATTAATAAAAATTTGGCAACATCAAGTGGATCTGTGCATATGTTGTAAACTTTGCTAATATCCACCCCGAAGGCAGCCCCAAATGAACCTTTTAGCTTGGAAGTTTATTAGGTTCGGGTTACGTTGGCTCACTACTTATGTAAATTTGTTTCTGCCACAAAACTAAACCCGGCCTAAAAGGGACGCTAGACAATGTTGTAAAAGTGAAATTAGAAAACTTGCTAAATAATTTAGTTTGTCTGTTGGATGGAAAACCTTTTAGGCCTTTTAATACTTACATTTTCCGTTGAAGTGCCAAACATACCTAACCCCGAAATCCTTAAACTTCTCTTTCCGCAGACCACGGAGCACTGTAAGCCGAATGAGAACTGCATACCAAATGTCCTTACCTGGCGAGGTGAGGCAGAGATCCAGTCAGGCGATATTCTGATTGTGGAAATCAATGATGCCATGCTTAATCCGTCGCACGAGGCCAACAACACCAGCAGGTAAATAAAAATGAGCTTAAAATTAAAAGGTATTGAAAACAGTTACAACAAACTTTTAGAATAACAATGCATCAATATATTTGTTTCTATTTTTATATTAATGGAAATGTCAACAAAGTTAGAAACAATTGATAATGCCATTGTGTAACAATTGTAAAATGTGTTGTATAAACTCTGTGAAACTTTTAAAGCCCTGAAGAAGTAATTGCTGTAAATAAATCTGGTTTTTTTAGATACTTTGCCAAAGGGATTGCATTTTTAATCAGCTTTGAAAATGACTTATTAATTACAAACATAATTTCACATAAAAGTCTTAATGAATAAGTCAAATATTAATATCTATTTCGCAAATAAAATGCATTTTTAAATCACACTTATGTACTACATGGAAACGATTTCCTAGATAAACACAGTTCGGATTGCCCATATAGTTTCTAATCCAATAAATTTGCCATGAAAAAAAGCTTGCTAGCCTGTCTTTGGTGTCCGACGTCGCCTTATTACCCAAACCATTAGCCAAATCTCTCAGCCAGTAGCTTTTATCCCTTTGCAGTTTCTGTGAGATCAGCGACAGCTCCTCCTCATTTTGAATGCTCGCCAGGTGACCGCCCATACTGACACAGGTGCTGCCAGCTTCGAACCAATTCTCTGTTTTCTCCGATTCTATATAGAAATATTTAGAACCGATCTTCTCAAATTTCTGGGAATTCGGCATCATATTTAGGGTCATCCTCGCCACGAAATTCTCAATTCTGGACAGCTTTTGAGACAGGTCTTCCAGCTGCCTTTCCGTTTTATCCTTTCCCAACGTTAAAACATTCAGTTGAGCTTCAATATTCTCGAGTTTCCTTTGAGTTCCTGGAGACTCTGCCAGCGAGCTATAGAAGTTGCCCGCAATGGTTGCGTAGAACAAAAGAATCACGCACTTTGTCATATTCTGATTTACGTAGAAGAAACACTTTGCAGGCTATTATTCAACTGATTTCTTATGGTTCTGTGGGAGAGGTATTTATAGATGAAATTTCTTATCAATTGCTACGGCCAATGAATCAAAATTATATATAAATTTCTGTCAGACAACAGATTTAATATATAATTCTTAATAAATCATTAAATTTGATTATTATTTGATATAAGCTCGAAACTAAAGAAAACAACAAGCCTATAAATTAATTCCAGCTGAATAAGTTTTTCTCTTAAAAGTCGAAGTTGATTTTCTACACTTTTCAGCCTCGCCTGATTTTTATTTAACTTAATGGAGTCTCGAGTAGTGGCTTTAAGACATTCAAACAGTATTCATTGCACTGCCTTGGGGATTCTGATTTTGATTCATAAATATTGAGGGAAATTATTACACAAAACAAAATTGTTGCTAGCTTGAACGTTTTTAATTTGTTTTAAAATTTAAATAGGTTGATGAAGCGGCACGGATAACTTGAAGTCTGATAAAAAACTGATTTAATGTGCGATTTTTACTTAGTTCTCTGGGATATCAACGGGGGATTGTTATCTTTATAATTGACAAATAAACATTTACTTTTTGATGTGTATTTCCTAGACTTCGTAAAGCTTGAAGACCCTGTCTGGCTACTGCTTCTTATCGGTATTGTTAAATGAGTAATTTAATATATATTTGTGTTGTTGATTGTAAATTAAAATTAAATACATTCTTATCAGCAAAATGTCTATATAATAAGTCAAATTCAGACTTGTTTAAATTTAAACTTTAGGCAAATTTCAATGAAATAATAATTTAAAATTCTGTATTTAATATAAAATCTATAAATCTCTAAAAAGGAGCTTCGATTTATTTTAGATAACCGGTTCGATTACAAAATTCCCCTAAGAACATTTTCCCTTGTTGTCAGCATCACTGAATGGAAAAGCGTAGCTAACCGATACCTGTCGCCTGGCGGTGATGTATGTATGTAGTTGATCAAAGCAAGTGACTTGGCGACGCAGGACACACAGTCATTATGTGCCGCCCATCAGCATCCACATCAACACTTCCCGGCAGCCACTGGCAGCCACTGCTGCTGCTGCCTCATCATTGAGCTCATCATGGAGCGACCCTTTCGCTGTTGCAGCCCCTCAACTTTGACAGCCGCCCCAGACACCTGAGCTTGCTCGAAGTGGGGGTGCACATCTCTCACCCTTCTGAACATACAAAATATAAAAATAAAATCACTCCCCTATTTTTACACCTAGTTTGCCGGTTGAGTTGCTCCTTCTTTCTTTTTTATTTATTTATTTTCAGTTAAGCGCTTTAATGCGCAGTGAAACGTGTTTGTTCGGGGGCTTATTATATAATAACGTCCATTAAGGACCTTTATTGATTTTTCTTCAGCACGTCTGACCGTGCAGCAGAGATATAGATAAACAGTGAGAAAGAGATACAGAGTAGGAGCTGGAGCTGGAGGTCGGAATAGTTACTAGTCCCAGACACGTTCAGCCATTATCATGCCCCTTTTACAGTTTATTAAATTGTTTTCTCCAACGCTCCACACGCGCTGTCTAACTCTCCTTCCTGAGCTGTCTCTGTATTTCTTTTCGCAAATTTTTATTTCGGTTTTGTTTATTTTATAATGCCGGACAAAAATCCCCATTACAAACTGTGCATATAAATGCGATAGCAGACAGTTTTTTTCACACAGAAAAAATAATTATTGAAGCTGTATTTTGTTATAAATAAATAAAAATTAATTGAGTCAAGGGTTGGCTTTAAATGTAACAGTTCAAAAAAGAAAAGTTATGTTCCTAAATCAAACTACAAAAATAATAAAAAAAAAACAAATTTTTTAAAGGTTCCCATTCCGAATTTTTTAAAAGTTCCCAAACTCATTTAATATTTTCCAAGGAATTAAAATATTTTATCAAAACTGCAACAGTACCAAAAGCTTTTATAATTCTAAATCAAGACTGCCCCAAAGTATAAATTTTTAAGGGCTTCCAACTCTTTTAATGTTTTCCCCGTGTAGTCCTTGTTGTTGACCATTAGTCATTGGGCTGGACGTACAAACACCACAGCTGGCTGACCCTTTTTGCCATGGCAATTATCACGTTTCTCTTGGTTTTTGCTATCATTTTCAGCCCCCTCACAGTTTCGCCCTCTGCCCAGCCTCTGAATACACATTTTTTGCTCTTTTTAATTTAGCTCGCTGGCTGGTTCTTATCTTATCGCTTGATAGATGCCGCCGCCACCCATCAAAAAAGTTTTTCGCCCCGAAAAAGAAGCGCAAGAAAAATTAAAATTCATTTGTCGAACTTTGGGGCCAGACATCAAACGCGACCGCGCTGGAAATTTTCCGGTTTTCGCTATATCTACTGATATATATATATTCTTTCCTTATTCAGCCCGAGGGCCTGGCAACTTGAAATGCCTGGCATAAGTTTCGATTCCTGTAAGTTTCCCTGGGGGCAAAATAAGACCGCAAACAATCGAGTTAGTTGAGGAGTGAAAGTGAGGCGGAAAAGTGTAGCATACAATTGAGCGCGGGGCCGCAGAGAAAAGTTACCGCCAACTATGAAAATGAGATGTCAAAAAAGTTTTTATTATCGATTTAATATGTGCGTATGTGTGTATGGGTGGGTGGGTAGGTGTTTGTGTGTGTGTGTTGGCCAAGTTAACAAATGCAATAGCAACAAAAAAATAATAATAATGCTACGACGAAGCCAAGCCAAGGCAAGTGGGTAGCAAATAGATTGGCAGAGCTCGAGGTAGTGAAAACTTTCTGGTTCGCAGTTTTCTAACAAGTTTTTCCTCTTTTTTTTTTTTGTTTTGTACTCCCTCTAAGTCGTCTACGTGTTGTTGAAAAATTGCAAACTTGGTTACTATATGAGGTGTCTTCCTCTGTTTGTGTCTCTGTTTGCGGGTCTGGCAGAAACTTCAGTGTCTTCTCGACTGACTTTTAAAGAAAAAAAAATATATATAAGTTCCACTTACATGTTTTCAGTTTTGTTTTACAAGGCAGCATAGCTTTATAGTTTTTCCCTGGCTTATTAAAATCTTCAAGTTAAATCAGAGCCCACATTTTATACAGTGTTAATTTGCGGCAATTTAAACTCTATTAATAAATACCCATACGGTGTAAGCTGCCACAAAAAGTAACCGCAACGAAGGCCTTGAAAAACAGAAGCAGGCTGGAGGATATTCAGACCGAGAAAGAACCCTTTTGCCCCTGCCCCGACTAATTTCATTTCCGTTTTTGTGCTATTTAATTTCCGCTAGAGCAAGGCGAGCGAGAGAGAGCAACTGCTTATAAATAAATTTCAATTAATTAAGCATACATACAGATACACAGACAGAGAGAGAGACCGGGAAACCCAGCAGGAGCAAGTTTCTTTTGACGTCTTTGGTCATATTTATAACTTAAACAAGCAAACAGAAGCCATTTAACTTGGCCGCCACCTATCAGCCTCACATTACGCTTGACACAGAGAGAAAATGTTGATGAGATAAATATTTTTTACCTGAGGAAATTAAGAAAATGTAAAGCTTTATATTTATATTATTACTTTATTGTTATAAAAAATAAATGTGTTATTACAATTTTTAAGCCATTAAATAAATAAATTACGTAAATAAATTGCTATTAATTTACTTATTTTATAATGTACATTTTTCTGTCTGTCTTTATTTTTATGCTCCGCTTTATTTCTCACCTGGATGCTGGGCCTAATAAACGTCAACGAGCAGCGCGGTACACGCCACCCAGGTGTATCAGGTAACTCGCTCCGGCCATGAGCATTGCGACGTCACCGAAGGCGTCCTGCTGGATATCACACCGTTGGTGGTCGATGGCAGGAAACTGGTTACCCTGTACGACAAGGACCTCACCGAGGGAGTTAACTTGCTAATTGGTGAGTAGACTCGACCCGCCACTCTAACCGCTCTTTGGCAGTACTAACTTTGTGGCGAAGTTGGTTTTTCGAGTAGGAAAATGGGCTTTACTTAGACTACTTTGAAGCGTTGAAGAAGTGTTTCAATTAATTCACTTTATTTTCCCAAGTTTCTAAGTTAAAATGCAATACTAAAAAAGTGTATTTATTAAAGCCAGACTATGGAAAAAATACCTTCTTTTGGAACTCACATTTAAAGGAATTTTATAATTAAATATTTCAAACAATATTTTTTTTATACCAATAATACTTTATCCTGGGAAAAAGCATCCTTTTACATACAAAAATGTTCCTATCAATCCCTGATTTTGGGACTGAGTCTCCCACCTTGTCTCGTTAGAGTATTCCATCTTCATCTTTCCCAGAGGCATGGCATCTCTTGTCATTGGACACCGCCTTTGGGGAGTCTTTTTTTTTTGCTTTCCCTATTTGTGGTTCCCGTTCGGCCTATTAAGTACTTTTTTTTTTATTTTTCTTCCTTGCCTGTAGCCTTAATTAATACGAACCTCTATTTTATCCCTATCTCCTGTGTCCTGCAGTGGTGTCCGAGCTGTGGGGAGCCCAGTGTGTACGCCTGAAGGTGACCACGAAAACCGACAACTGCGGCGAGAATGCCGATTGTTCCGGCAAGGGTGTCTGCTACTCGGACTCCGGGATGGAGGAGTACGAGTGCCAGTGCTGCAGCGGATTCGCTGGACCGCATTGTGAGGAGATCGATGCATGCAACCCGAGTCCTTGCACTAACAACGGCATCTGCGTGGACCTTTCGCAGGGTCATGAGGGCAACTCCTATCAGTGCCTGTGCCCATATGGTAAGGTCATTAGCTTTTAGGCTGATTAGTAGTGGCTGCCGTCGATAATATGCCATTAATATGCCTCGTATTCCATCTCTATTCCTGCAGGATATGCGGGCAAGAACTGTCAATATGAATCGGATCCCTGCAATCCCGCCGAGTGCATGAACGGAGGCAGCTGTGTGGGCAACTCAACGCACTTTCGGTGAGTCAAAGGCAAATAACAAAGGATACAAGAAGCAAAAGGAATTCGATGGCGCAGGTTTACAGACACTATGAAAATTTTAAGGAATATTTAAGGATAAAATATAGATTATTTTAGTCTAGAATTTATATTAAAACATTCAAGGAATTAATTACTTGATTCGTTTGTTTTGGAATCCTTTAAAAGTAAAGTCCAGAAATAGTTTCTTTATAAAAATATATTTACTAAATTAAAGTACAGAATATTTATAGTAAAAATATTAAGAAGATCAAAAACATTTAGTTTATATTTTTCTGAACATTTAAAAGGCAAATAGAAAATGATTTTTCAACTATTTAAACCTAATTTTAACAAAGATTTTAAGTCCTATTTCTAATATCCAAATACAGCATCCTTTGCTGAGTACAAACATTGTTCAAATACCTTTTTTTTTGAGTGCAGAGTACACACATTCACTGGTAGCCCCAAGGGAGCAGGATCTGCGGTATGGTAGCAGTAGCAGCTTTCATTCAATTATCGTGACCATTGTTTTGCGGTTCTGTCTAGCCGTCGCCGTCTGTGTTTGCTCATAAATGTTGACTTTTGTCGCATGTTCAAAAATTCCCCATTTCTCCATGTCTCTACTCTTTTTTTCTCTCTTTTTTTCACCATTTCCGTGCCGTATTAACCCGACGCTTGCAGCTGCGATTGTACACCCGGCTTCACAGGACCTCTCTGCCAGCACAGCCTGAACGAATGCGAGTCCTCGCCGTGTGTTCACGGCATCTGCGTGGACCAGGAGGACGGTTTCCGTTGCTTCTGCCAGCCAGGTGAGTAAATGTGGCAACAGTTCCAGCCAAATAAACGCAAATTGCCAACGTTCTTTTGTTGACACGCTGGCAAAATCGCTCCCATAATGCCAATATTTTGTGAGTTATCATCGTGGAAATTTCACACAATGATTGTTGGCTTTCATAGATTCCTTTATATAGGAGGAGAATTTTCCAATTTTGGCGTAGCGTTTGGCATAGTTGAATTGCGTTGAAAAGTTTGTGGATATTTAAATTTTTATTAAATCAGGGATAAGAATTTATCAGAAAAACTATTTAAAATACTAGATAGAAACTTCATAACTGTTTAATTCATTAAAACTAAAGAAGAAATTCATTTAATATCGATTTTTAATAAGCATTCAATCATCATTTAAAAAAAAAATAATATAAAAGAGCGTTTAATATATTTTATTTGTATATTTATAGTACATGAAGTATTTGATTAAGAAATCTTACTCAATCCTATTTAATTTGCTTTCTATACTAAGCTCAATTCAATCCAATATTAATCTATATCGATTTTTCATGCTTAGCACGTAGAAATACATTTTTATTGGTCCAGGAACCTGGTTTCGGTAATTTTCCTACGAAATCCACGTACTTTAAGGCAATCAAATTGCGCTTTCGCAATTGAATTGAAATCTGTGCAAATCAAAAATCTACATTGAAGCTCATAAATTATTTCATTGGCACAAACACAATTTGCATAAATCGCACTCAATCACAATGAAAGTAAATGTACATAAAGGTCGCTGAGACAGAGACGAGGGCAATTTTTGGGGCTGAAGTCGAGACAGGGCCCTGTCTCAGGCAAAAGAATTTCTCCAGTGAAATTTCCATTTCATTTACTTTGCACATTTACATTACCTTCACCTCTTTTCCCCAACCCCGCTTACCACCGGACTTCTGTCTCGCAGGATTCGCCGGCGAGCTGTGCAACTTCGAGTATAATGAATGCGAATCGAATCCGTGTCAGAATGGCGGCGAGTGCATCGATCACATTGGCAGCTACGAGTGTCGCTGCACGAAGGGTTACAGCGGCAACCGTTGCCAAATTAAGGTGAGTGAACACAATGGCCAAATAGATATAAAACGGTTTCAAACCGAGAAAGGAAATACCTTCGAAAAAAAAGGCTATAAAAGCAAGATTTTATGTGTTAACAATAAACTTGGTTGGGCATTTAAAATATGCACAAAAAAAAACGTGCGGAATTTTAGCATTCAACTCTCCCCTGAATGACATTTCCCCCGAGTAACCATTAGTTGATTCACGATTCCCCGAGATAATCAATATTTTGTATTGAAAACAAATCCCGCGACAATTCCCCGGTGTGTGAAAGTCGAAGGACCCCCAGCCGCACGGCAGTTGTCTGCGGAACTTGAACGGTATTGATTTAATTTGCTCTGAGCAAGGACTCGCACACAGGCATAGGAAATGGGATTCCACATGTGTATGTCTGTGTACGTGGTGTGGGCGAGATGTATCCTTCAGATGCGAATGCTGGGAAAATACATTTTTGAATACGTAATGAAGTTTCAGCGAAGCTCCTCCACTCCGCTCCCCCATTTCTATCTCAACTCAGCCACAATATGCTTTGATTTGTGCCGATTTTTTTGTTCATCTCTTCTCTCTCTCTCTCCTTGCTCCGTAGGTTGATTTCTGCGCCAACAAGCCTTGCCCCGAAGGACACCGCTGTATTGATCATGGAAATGATTTTAGCTGCGAATGCCCCGGAGGTCGCAACGGACCGGATTGTAATCAAATGCCACGAACGGTAAGTCATGATTTATGCAGTTTTCGGTTTCTGGTTTGAGTTTGGTTTTGAGCCCGGTCCTTCGCCGGCTGTTCTGCAGGCAAAAATGCCAGCAAATAGCCACAAATTGTTGGCCTACTGTGCAGCAGCGGCATAATTGCTGGCAATCTTGTACGCTTCACAACTGCCGCTGCACAATTTCATACACAATTGTTTTGTGTGCGGTTGCTGTGCATTTTTAAGCTGATTTACGACTTCTACTGGCTGGGTTTAATGAATTGTTTTTGTGGGGTTTCTTATTGAAATCGATAAGACTTGTCAGAGTTCTCAAATCAATTTGTATTCAAGGCTGGGAACCAATAATTTCGCTATTTTGGGTTACAAAAATAAAGAGAAATAAAGAATATAATTACTTATGCCAGCTATAAAACTTTTTCTCCTAGAAGCTATTCTTTATTGATCAACTTTTAATGAATAGTTCGTTTCAGAGTCCAGTTTCTTATTAAATTTAATATTCTGCCCCTGTTTAGCCTTGCAAATATCAATTTCCATTCAGGGCTCTTGCCAACTTGGTTCATAAATTGAGTTAACTTTTCTTTTGAGGGCGAACTAACTCGAAAAGAATTTAATAAACGCCCAATGGACTTGATAATTTGTGGTGCTAAAATAAAACTTAACAAAATGTACATAAATTAAGCGTCAAGGCGCCATAATTAAAGCTTTGTGAAAATGATGGACACGCTGACTAACCGCGATGGCTCCAAGGACCAGAGATCCCCGGAACACTGTCATTATGCTTTGGGGAGGGATGGTAGTGAAAGGAGGGTAGGGCGTGGCAGGACGAAACCACGGCTAGAATTTGCGGCTGCCAGCAAGTAGTGGCTCGTGGCTCCTGTTGGGGAAGGCAGCGAAATTAATTACATTTTACATGCCAGGCACACACACACACACACACAGAGAGAGAGAAATGGGAAGAATGGGAAGCTGCTCCTGCTCCTCCTTCACGGTAATTGTGGGGTTTGGGTGCGGTTAGATGATAGCGGCATTCATGAGAGCCAGAATATAGCTATAGTCGGGGAAATATAATCATAAACTTGCACAAGATTTAAAAATTTATTTAAAATTTTTCAAAATTATTGTTAGAGTTTCCATTTATGTCTTGATAACTCTCAGTACTTCCAGCAATGCAATGTGAATCCCTGCACCCATGGCGGCACTTGTTGGTCCAGCGGTGATAGCTTCTATTGCGCCTGTCGTCCCGGCTACACGGGCACCATGTGCGAAGGTGAGTCTCAGTCCCCTGCGGTTCCCCCAAAAGTCATTAACTTGATTAGGGCTGGCCGCTAAAAAAATATGTTTCCCTCTGTGGCTATCTAACTTATTTTTTCTTCCGGACTTTATCCGGCCCCGTTTTCCAGATGAGTTTGTGGTGGAGACTGTCGTTAGCTCCAGCGAATTTATTGTGGACGATGCGAACGCTAGAAATTTTAATGACAAAACTTTCGGTTCATCGGTTGTGCTTAAGAGTCCCATTGAATTGCATAATGCATATTTTGCGGCTGGAGTCCTGGCAGCCGCCATTTTCATCGTTGCCGTTGTGGTAAGTACCGCCCCACTCCCTCTCTTGATTCCCGAAAAACCCAGGAAGCACAAGGTCCCTCCCAGCAACATGACCAGCATTCAGGGGGAAATTGTACTTTGCGGTTATGCAAAGTGAGCACGCGAAATGGCATTGCATATTCATTTCGGTGTCGGGAAAGTGGTCGAGCAACTGAATTGAGCTGCCGAGCGAAGGCTTTAACCCAAAAGTTACCAATCGCCTGGACCAGTGGGCTTAAAGCAGATGCAAATTTATACAATTGGTAGTCCTGTTCTCCTTCTCCACAATGTGTGTGAGTTGCTTCAAGTGGAGAATGGAATGGAGTTCGAGGCAATTTATTGGAAGCCCAGAGCGATTCAGTTGGCTGGGTAGAATTGATGCAAAACCTATAAAGTATTCCAGTGGACAGGTTAATATCGAAGGCTTCAGTTGGGGTTATTTATGGTGGGAAATTAAAAGGGAAATTTTCTTCAAATTCCTCAATATTTCTCCAAAATCTTTAAACTTTCAAAACTCTAGAACTCAAGCAACCTTTTTAACCACATTTTCACAGATTTCCCTTTACACTTTCCCAAGGCAAGCCAATTCATAACCATTTACTTAGCCCCAAAAATATCTCCCCTATTTCTCTTCGTTGCAGGTCACCATTTGTCACTGCAAGGTCAATCAGACGTATAGGAAATTCTCAACACGTTCCACATCGTTTATACCCATCCTGGGCTTCAGTCGCCGGCCCAAAATGCAGGGCAAACTCAATAAGCATTGGCTGAGTGGCAAGGGTGCCGCTTCCGCCGCCGCCACCGCGAGTGGCACCTCTAATGTGGCACCCACGGGTGGTCAAAGGGGCAATGGAGCTGCGCGGCATTTGCCGGGACAACCGCAAACACAGACCACGCTGGGTGGCCAGCTGCAGGAGCGACCTTTCCAGCGGCACCTGGCCATGAACCTGGAGAACGACATGTACTACACGGTGGACTTCAGTGAGAATTCACAGCACTCGCCGTTGATACAGTGAGACTTGGACAGCAATGGCGGATGGCTAGTCAAATTCACCCCAAAAAGGAATCAGGAGTGATGGGAATGACTTGGGCGGGGGTCCTTGAACCTTGGGGATTGCGGGGATTGTGTAATTATCTTTGATGCTACTCGTTGAATATTCCAAATATTGAACAGTATTCGATAATAATAAACTGAAAAGCCATACATACACATACATTATATGTGCGAGAGGGGATAACTAACTTTACGATTATGATTCCGGGCTAATGCAATGCACAAATATTTATGATTAATACATTTATGTGTATGTATATCTCCGGCATAAATAGGCTTAGCAAACTTGTTTATCCTGGTTTATTTTGGCTAAGCACACACGGGGCACACGGCGGACACAGATATGATAATGTTTGATTATAAAACACTCACTCACAGAGGGCGAGGGGCCCCGAGGAAGAGATAATCTGGAATTATGTAAATGTTTAATGGGATTGCACAAAACCTGCTCCAGTTGTCCTGTCCGCATAAGTTTATCGTTTGAATTTTACACAGGGCTTCAATTTATGTTTGCCATCTCATGTGGAAGGCCGGAGCTGATAGGGCTTGGTCCTGGGCTAATTGTTGCCATAAAATCCCTCATAAATTTGTTATGCAAATGGCCGGTCCTAGTGCCTAGAGTGAGCTTTATGGATGGCCATTTGCATATGGACATTTCAAAGAGATTAAATGACTTTCTTGACCTCCGGCAGAAAGGTTTCTCAATAAATTTAATTAGATAGAGTTATCCTTCTGAATCAAGGCAGCCAGGCGTTCAGGGTCTAATTATGTTTATTCCATAACGAGTGCTTCTAATGGAAAATAACCCAAAATTAATTTTATTTGCAAATGTTTGCAACTAGTTAAATAACAATAAAAGAAATCAGCAGCAAGTAGGCCAAGAATTGTCACGGTGCTGAAATCAATTTCAATATTGGGTTTATATCAACTAATTTCTGGAAATTCTATTTGGTTTAGTTTTAATTAATTTTACCAAACTAATAAATAGTAGGAGGGGAGGGGTTAAAGTGGGTGATTTAAATTGAATTTGGCCAGGATAGCTATCAGAGATTATTTGTTGCCAACTGAGTTCGGCCTTGGGCTGGTGTGTGTGTGTGTGTTTATGTGTCGGTGAGTGTGTGTGTTCGACCGCAGTCGAAAGTTGTTAGTGAAAAATAATTAGCATAAATTAAAATTTGTAGCCACAAAAGTTAATATGTTTTTTGTGCATAAATAATATTTATTTTGAAATCATTTCCGTAAACGATTGCGTGTGGGTGTGTGCTGGCCACATTTAGCATATTGCTGTTGATATGCAAACATTAATGCTGATCAAATGGCAAAGAGCTGCTTAAATGAAAATTAAAATTAAAATTAAAAAAATAAAGAAGAAAGTAAAGTGAAATAAATTGAGACGAAAATTCTGATACAGCTTGATGCATTCGTTTTTTGCATCAATAAATAATATTCGTGCAATTTGGTATGCAGAGAATGGGTTTGTAATTAAAATGCTATATTAAGTAATTAATAACGATAAACTGAGGCAAACCAAAACCAAAGCCAAATGGAAAACCAATAATATAAAATAAATGAAAAGCCGTAGCCTAAGGAAAAACACGGACACACACACATAAAGAGAGCAGAGAAAACATGACAGTAATGTAATGAAAATGAAAATGAAAAAAAAAAATAAAACAAAAACGTTTTATGAGTAACCTATGGCAAAACACTTGGCGTTTTGGGCAATTAGAATTTAATTTTTAAGCCAATCTGCAAAATAAAGTGGAAAATCCAGCGAAACATGAAAGAGTTTTGAATTCAATTTGGGGAAAAATGGGAAAACAATTACCAGGAATCTTGTTTTGTTTTTCGTTCTCAACAATTCTTGGTTTATTCAGTTTGTTCCCGTTTTTGCATAATTTACACATAGACATATACATTTATATAACATAACACACACATGTACAACTAAACAATAGTTTTTCATTTATCATTTTCTTTCTGTTTGGTTTCTTGTTCTCTTCTTTCGTTTCGGTTTTGGTTTATTAATATCACTCATACGCCGGGTACGGCTGGTCAGAGAATTTGACTGGCAGCCGCCATTCAAGTGGCCTCCGATTTTTCCTCATCCTGCTGCTGCTGCGGTTGCTGTTGTTGCGGCTGTGGCGGACTTTTCCCATTTCCATTCGATTGTGGTTGCTGCTGTTGCGGCTGCTGAGGCGGCTCTGTCTTTTCCTCACCCAAATTCACGGTGGTCTTTGAGGTATGCAGCTCCGTCTCCTCAGGAATGACCTTGCGACCTTCCTGATCCTAAAGATTGTTTAGAAAATAAATGAAAATACAAAGAGTGAGTATATTTTTGGTAAAAATATTTATGCTTGTCATGCCAAATGCTAAATAAATAAGGTAATTATAACTTTTAAATTATAAAATAAAACAGTAGAGCTTTAATTAATTTATTAAGGTTTTATGAATGGTATTTTAGTTTTAAAAGATGTTGACAATGGATCAAAGGAGTTATCTCCGACTTGTAAAGTATGTATTTTCCTTTTAAAAATTAATAGGGAATAGATTTCGCAATCGAAATAAATGGTTTGGAATAGTTATGATTTTTTAAATCTTTAAACATATATTTTAGGCCTTCTTGGGAAGTAAATATTTGAAATAACATATACTTTTTATTTTAAAATATTTTAAAGTTCTTCTGCATTTTCAAATAGTTCTCGCAAATCCATACACACTTCCTTCCACTCGCTTTATTATTCCGCCTTTCCACACATGCAATTAGCAATTAAAAAAGGTAAAACGCATGCAAAAACCAATTCCATAACGAGCATACAAATTAACCAACCAATTTCATGCATAATAAAAATGAAAACCAAATACACAAAAAAAGGTAAAAGGAAAATGAGACCCGAATTGTGGCAGCAACCGTGTTGCGCAGTGTATAGACTGCTATTTACACTATTTACACACTCAACTTGTTATTAGTTTTTCCTTTTGCGCTCCCCATGGATTTTCATGCAAATACGGGCAAGGATAATCAACATGCAGGCTAATTTGAGTTCGAACATGAAATTTAAGTGGACGATAAATTATATTTAATGAAGTTGCAGTTGCACAGGGATCGATGGTTGGCAAAGGACTTTCCATGTGTTTTGGATATTTGTAAATTATTATGGGTAATGGAGACTGCAAAGATTTAAGCTGCCTGCAGCTTAGCCACTTAATTAATTGGATTAGAATATTTCGCAAATTAGTTTGCACAGCCATTGCATTTTTAATTTAATAATTCCTTTTGTTTAAAATTTCGGTAAATATTGGTTTAGGAAAATGTGGATTTAGGTATACCATTTCAGGAAATCATTTGACTTAATTTAAAATATTAGTTATTTAATTAATTAAACTTAAATAAGCTTTGTAGTTATCATATTCATATTCAGTTTTAAGCTTTATTATTAGCTCTTCCTCCTAAATAATTTCTAAAACACACATTTTTCTTCTTCCTAATTATCCTTTATAATGTCTCCTAAGAGACCCCACTTTTATGGTCTTTAGCTCTGCTCTCCATTCGAATTTCAAATTATGTTTTCTGTTTTCCCATCTCAGATCTCAATGTGCTGCATTTAATAAGCATTCCGGTTGAGTTCGCCTCGGCTCCCAAATATGCACAAATAAACGAATAAACTGCAGTTTGCAGTTGCACTGAAAGCTAGTTGAAGCTACCTTTTTTTCTCTTTTTGTTTTTAATATTTTCCATTTTGCTGGTGCATTGTCGAAAGGCATTTCCGCGTCATCAAACTTTTCGGATAATTCGCCATGCATCGAACGTAGTTTTCTCCTTGTTTGGCTTTTTATTAAAAAAGTGTTTTGGGTTGCTGTGTGTTAAGGGGGAGGGTGAAGTGGTGGCAAAGGCACCGTCCTTGCAGTTGAATGCACAAAAGTTTTCCAACAAACCCACACTAACAAGCAAGTGCGCATCTTAAGTGCCATGTGTGGTTGAGGGGTTGGAAGGAGACTCAAAGGAAAATAAAGAGGTACACTTAAAAAAAAATAATAATACCAGGCTTAGAGCTAATTACCATAATTTTACCTGAAATAAAAATTCTATACAAATAGGTCTTAAAGCTGCTCTAAAAGAAATAAAAACCTAGAAATAGGGCCAAAATAATATTCAATTACCATTGAAATCTCAGATATTATGATATAACTTCTTTGTTTACAGAAATAATTTGAATTGTAAGATACACAGAGAAAATATAACTAATTGAAACAATAATTTGCAAGAAGAAAATCTTCAGTTTTAAATAAAATATTTTCTGTTACTTTACTCCGCAGCTTTATTGTTCTTATTTTAAATATTGAATTCATGGCATTTTATTTCTTTAAAAAAATATATAAAACAATATTTTAAAGAACCAATTCCATTATTTAAGTTATTTTCCTTTGTGTACTGAAAGAAAGAAGGGGCATGAATTTCTATAATATTCCTGCTCAGTTCATTTTGTGCTGCTTTTGTTTCCATTCCTTTGTTTGGCTTCGAGTTGTTCCTCTATACATATACATATATATATTTCTTTTTTACTGCTCCTTGTCGTCCCCCTATCTCCCCACTTTCCCCTTGCCCGTATGTCCTTTGAAACCGCTTACAATGGGCATTACTTACGCGCAATTTCGCGTTCACTTTTTGTGCGTTATGTTGAAGAAGTTATTGGCCTCGATAGACGAGCTTATAGAACACGCTATAAAGTCGTTTCTGGCCAAAATCAACAATGACAAATGTTGCCAGCAGCATCGAATTACGTGGCATTCATTTTGCGATCATTCCCCATAAATATTTCTATTTTTTCAGGGGTCCATCCTCTCACACATCGATAAATCGCTTTCATGGCAAAGGAAATAAAAATAATACCAGCACACAAAAAGAAAAATCTATCGGGAAGCGCATATCTACTATGGCTAGGGAGGGGGGCAGCGCAAACAGGAAATCGTAGAAGGAAGTTGGAACATACAAATGTACATATGTGAATGTCAACATTCACATAGAAAAGTACATTCAAACAAAAAAACATACACACACAAAGAGACCCGTGCCTTGGCAATGGTAAAATATTGAGAATTCGATTGGGACTCTTGCCACTGTTGCCAGGAATAGTGGCACAAATATGATGGAAAATTTTGGAAAAATGCTGGGAAAATTCATTTTAAAATTGGGTTTCTATTGGGGTTTCTATTAATTGAAACTTAATTGTATAAGAAATATTTTTAGAAATTTGGAGACCTAATTGTTTTGGGGAAACTAAACTACCTTTAATATTAAGACTTGTTTTTTGTCTCTAAAAAAATGCATAACAAACATTACTCTTAAGGAACTTTTTAAGGGAATTCTAAATGCAATTCTTAAACATCAATAATAAATGTTAAATTTATAATAAAATTAATTAATTCTTTGTAAAATCTGTAATAAGTTTTCTGAGAAGCTCCTGACATTATAAACAAACTTAAAATAGTTTCAAATAAACGCCTAAATAAGGAATTAAGGAACACATTATTACTTTTTAAAATAAAACAAAACTGATTTAAACTTTAATATAAAAGATTTCAACAATTTTTATTATAAACTTTTCAAGATTTTCTTTGCATTTTCGCCACTGCCATTGAAAAGTTTCAAATCATTTACCACATTCGAACAGACGCTGTCCTTTGTTATGCTTCGGCTTGTTTGTTTATTCCCTGGCATTGTTGTTCTTTTCACCCACTACACCTACCAAACACCCACCCACCTGACACACACACACAAGCTCAGTTAAACCCCTCCCACCGCATTTGAAAAAACAAACATTGTTGCTTTTTGCAACAGCTGCCATTGTTATTCCTTTTTGTCAACTTGTATTAAGTTCAACAACAAATCATTTGGCGTAAAACGTAAACAAAATCAAAGCGCACAACAATAGAAAAAAGGGCATTTTTCAAGCTGCCCATCCATCCCCCCGAAAAAACAAGACTGAATACTAAACTTTAAGAGTGGGCAACACAACAACAACAACACAAATGTAAAATAAAAATGCAAAATGGGATGTAAGGATGTGAGGTGATGTGAGCAACCAAGCTCAAATTGCTCGACGAGTGTGCAAAATTAAACTAAACTCAACTAAGCGTTCAGCAAGAAGAGCTCCAAGCCTCAGGAGGCTCAAAGGGGTAATGGTGGCAGGGGGTGGCTTAAGGCGGGGCGGGGTTTTTGTGGGCTATGCACATGAAAAGAAGTGATGCCCAAAAGTCAAATGGCGCAAGTGCGGGCTTTAATTCAACGAAATAACTTAATGCCCGGATGGCTTGGCAAACTGCGACGCCCGAAACTCCACCTCATCCTGCCAGCAACACCCCCTTCCCCCTCCCTACACTGCCCCAAAGAAAAAAATAGAAAAGATGAAGAAAAAACAATAAAAGCTGCAGCATTGGGAGCTGTACATGCCATTGCATTTCCCAGCAGCTCAACACAAGCAGAAAATAAAGTTTGCATTTAAAAAAAATATTTTTGGAAGGAGATTTTTTAAATACGGAAATCTATACTATTTTTTAACACTTATTTGTTTTTAAATTTATTTTTATTATTGTTTTAATTGCAGAATGGAATTAATTAAAAGAAATAACGAAAATGTTATGTTTATTATAAAAAACAATATTTAAAGCTGCTAAAAGCCTCACTTTTACATGGCAAATATTTGCCTATAATAAATTATAAAATACTTTACTATTTTGTATAAATTATAGAGTATTTTTCTTAGTGCATTGGTGCAATATCTTGGCGGATGACGCTCTTGCCTCAGTTCGCTTTTGCCACAGCCATGGCCATGCATGGCCTCTGTTTATTCGCATTCAGTGCTGCATGCTTTTGGGCGCTTGCAACGCAGGACAAGCAAAACCAAAAGGACTCAGGACATGCAGTCCCAGTTACATATGTTTGTGTGCCGAATTACCCTTTTAAGAACGGTCACAACGCTTAGGTCAAAAGGTTTGTTAACAATAAAGAAATAATTTCAAGAGATAGTTAATAATTAAAGGCAAAAAAAATACAAATATAATTGAAGCTATTTATAAATCTTTAAGTTTTAAATTGTTCTTGATATCTAAAAAACTAATATTACTTGTAAGGGAAATATTAATTTAATTAACCAATAAATTTAATAATTAATTTGAATTTGATTTTTTAGTTTACTTTTAATATTTCGCAAAAGGGTAATTCGTTTATTCGATGCTTTCATGCAGTTCCAAGCCATTTTATTTGGACTATTTTTGGGTTTTTATTTGTTTGCATTTGTTTTTGTTTTTATTTTTTTATGGGTTCTTGTACATTACCATTAACATGGAGCTGGGTATTACGGATAAATCCACAGCGGGTATTGAAGTTAACAAACCACTTGGATACTTTTTCATGCGGCTGGGAAAAAATGTTGATTCCACGCCCTGTTTGTATGCGAATGGCATTTTTGGCTATAGCATATATTATCCACATATATAGTAAGGGGAGATGCACTCACACTTATGCACAGACACACACACACACACAGAAACATATACACCCTCAAATGTACGAATATCGAATAGAAAGCTCTCTCCTCCCGCTGGTTTTTTGGCAAATTTATTTTGCACAAAGCGAAGTTTCGGTTCTGGTTTTTGGATTCTGCAGCCGGACGGCTGGCCTGCAATTTGCAACCGATACGACTTACATTTGGAAAAAAGTTTCAGTATAAACAGATTAAGTTTTACAATTAATTATAAATATTTCCTTTTGAAATTCAAAAACAAAAAATATGGAAATGTAAAAATGTTTTCAAGGTATCTTTAAATTTATGTAATTATTTTCATTTAAAAAAAATTCATGTCTTGTACATTTTTATAAACAATTTACCTAAAAGATCATCTAGTTTTAGCAGCTGATTAATGGAACTTAAATGTTTTCCGATTATTTAGGAATGCTGATAAAAAATTAATAGCTTAAACATACAAAAAATATACAAAAATTCAATAATAAAAATTTCTATTCAATTTATAATGTAATAAAAGTATATAAATATTGCAAAGAAAATATACATATATAAAATTTCGATTTATTTTACTACTTAATTCTTCCGAGTGTACTAAAAAAATGCAAAATATTTACTAATTTAAATGCTTTACCAAATATTTAAGTAAACCTTCCAGGCTAACACCTTTTAGCAATAACAAATCTATGTATACAAATTTAAACTATATTTTTTTGCCAAGTGTGCAAACTCCCTATGTGGCAGTCACGCCCCCTGACCGCCCTCTTTATTTTTGACTAAAAAAAAAACAAAAACAAAATACTATAGTGAACTCTAGGATTTCTCGGGTCTTGGCTTTGTTTTATTTTATTTCGTTGCTCGGCGATGTGTGGAGGCAAACTGTCAGTTTGGTCTGTTTCGAATCAGAATGTTTTCGCAAAAAGCAAAAGAGCAAATGGCAAGGCGAAACTTGGTCTTGTTCATAAATTCATTAATTTTTTGTTGTTTCTACACCCACCACACCCAACTCTATGGTGGCTGCAGCCACATTTGATTTATTGAATTACGGTTGCCTAGTTGCCATAAAAGCCTCGCTTCAAAGCATTGGAAATTAATTACGAAATTAACTTTGACAAACAGGAAATAAGAGGGGGGACAGGGGAATGCGATAATCAATTACTGGCCATATATCATCGAAAGTTTTTAATTAAAGGATATCTCAAATAAAAATGTCTGCTCGCTGGCAACTGCCGCTTCAAGTTGTTGTGTAATTAGAAGTTATGAAAGGTTATGAACAAATAATTAAAATTTAAAGATAAAAAATAGTTACTGTGGAGGCAAAATATATATTGGAGTCTTTAAGCACAAAACTAAGCAAAACATTTAACAGAATAAATAAAAACAGCCTATTTATTTATGAATAGTCTTTTTTATTTCTTAAAAATTTATCGAATTCACACAATGTATATACAACTTTTAACCCACTTTCTGGGTTTATTAAAGTCTTTAAATGTTTCTTTCTTTGATATTTCCTTAATCGCCTCTTGGATGCAGTTTTCCAATGCGATTCTTCAACCTTTCGAGCAGCTTTTTGTATTTTTCGACTGTTCCTCTTAGTTCGTGCTCTAAATTGGCAAAAACGCTGGCCGGCGGCGCATATGGTTGTCTTGAAAACAAAAACCAATAAACCCGGCTCCAATTCAAGCTGGCAGCAGGGACAGAGCAGCATTAGAGAAGCCAGAGAGAAATCGAATCCATTGGAGCGGCATCAAAAGGAACGACCGCTCGACAAAGGCAACCAAATGCCAAACACACAAAACAACCGCCACAAACCCCACTCTAACAAGGCGCACTCGAAAAAATATCATACCGTAATTTAAAAAATAAATAAAAAATATCCAAGTTGGTAAACAAAACATCAAAGGTAATGACATACATCTTGTTTAACTCTTTGCATTCCTTTGATTTGAAAAGACTATTTTCCTCGAGTGTATGTAGAACGAGTAGTGCCCGAGGCGGATGCAGTTGGGCCCGGGCATCCGGTTGTCAAGGCAAAAAACAGAGACAGGATACTGCTGGGGACAAAGGACACGCGGCGGCAGCAGCATGCTAAAAAGTTATTGTGGCAACAGATGTTGGGTATTTAAAAACCAAACACGATGGCGGAGAGCGAGAACGAGAGCAGCTAAAAAGTCGCCATGAAATGGCAGAAATCAAAACAATTGACAGCAATCAGCGGGATACAAACGTACGCACAACCATTCGCACAGGGGAAAAAAAAACCAAAGAAAAAAAGGGGAATTTAATTTTTATTTGGGCCAGGACTCACCTCCAGGACGACGCCCTCGAGGGCTGGCTGCGAGATGTTCTTCAGATTGCTGTGATTCAATTTCGGGGCACTGTCGGCCCGATTGCGACCCAGTGATTGATTCGACGTCTTGTTATCGGCCTTGCTCAGCATCGAATTGTTCGAGGACTTGTGATTAATCTCCAGTGCCGAGCGCAGGATATCAACTTTCGAGGCGCTGCCGATGTTGCCATGACGGGGCACACCCCGCAACGACTCCACATTATAGCTGCTACGACGCACCGACAGATGGTCGTGGATATCGGCCTGGGGGGAAAAGAAAATTCAATTTAAAATCGGGCGTTGAAAGATCATTAACAAAAATAATGGCAAGATAAAGCGGTGACAGTTGGAAGAAGGATAACTGAATTCTAAATTGGATTTTTAAAGGATTAGGCTTGGGATCATTAATAAATCTAAATATCCCAAAAGAAAATCAAAGAAATATCAATTAAGTTAAGTTTAAAAGTTTACTTTAGCAGTTGCAACTTTTTATTTATTTAAATTATGAAAATAAATACTTAAATATAGTGTAAGTATCTTGATTAACTGCCCAACCCCCACTCTATCTCACTTTCCGTCTTATAACTCACCCGCGATCCCCTGGGCAGCGATGACAGACTGCCAATCTGATTGTACTTAATCATCAGACTGAGTCGCTCCAAGGACATGGATGTGCCCTGCTCCTTGGTGGCGGGCTCTGTGAGCTTCTCCGTTTCGCCAGCCTCAACGGCCTCTACCTCCTCCTCGGACTCCTCCGTCGTGTGATCGAATTTGCGCAGCCAAATCAGATGAAGGAGCCCGTAGGCAATGCCACCGACCACAGCCAACAGACCCATGTAGCGGAAAGCATCTCGAGTGCCAAACTGGCCAATAAGGAGTCCTCCAGTAAAACTACCACTGCCTCGTCCTTAAATTGAAGACAAACCAAATGTGATTACATATACGTAAAGTGCCTCATTAGGAAAGTACACAGGAAGAAAGGCAGTCCGAATTTTAAGGATTTAAATTAAGATTGAAATGCAAGCTTTAGGAAACGTCTTAAGGATATTTTTAACACATTTTCTTAAATAATTTCATATTTTTAACCTAATAAATCTATAGTTTAAAAAACTCTAACAAAATATATATTTTAAATGCCTTTCTTATCCCTGTGTAAGCAGATTCCAACTACAAACTTACCCAAACTGAAATGGGCCATGCCCAGGACACCAATCAGGGTGGCCAGCAAACTTTTTGGGGCCAATATCGAGCAGTAGGTCGCCGCTGCCACCCACATTAGATGGCAGGATAACGACTCCATTGCCTCGAATGGGAAACACCACCAGGCATTCCTTTAGCGGGGCGAAAAAAGGGAATTCAATTTGGCATTGCATTAGGCCGACATGTGACCAGCATTATTCGCACTCACTCGATGAAGGAGTAGCCCACCAGGCGGCCGGCATGGGAGAAGAACGCGATGATAATCAAATTAACGTGGCCAAAGATCCGTGTGATTTTCTCTGCCCCATAAAGGAAGGGAATACTGCTCACTGTGCCCACGGTAATGGTGATTCCTGGTCAATGAAATTAGGCATAAAGAAACATTACGAAAAAATCAAGCAGTACAAGCAAACTCATTGTTTCTCTTGGTAAATAAGAAAACTAATTAAACACTCACCCAGCAAATAATTGGGGGCACCCAATTCCTTGAGATACAGGAACAGGAAACTCTCAATGAATCCCCAGAAATTGCCCAAAACAAAGAGGAATATTATAAAGGCAATAACATGTGGCATTTTCAGCAAATTCCACAGATCTCGGAAAACATTATCTGCCGGCAATTTCTCGCCAAGTGGCATCATCAGCACCGACATTGTGGATATCACCAGCAGGACATCGTATGTGTAAAAGGCAGCCGAGTAATCCGTATAGCCCAGTCCCCGCGAGGAATAATCAATCATAATGCCAGTTATCGGTGAGAATATGGCCATGCCAATGCTGGAGAACAAACGCTCGCGACCAAAATCACCGCCATACTTCTCAATCATTGTCAGGGCAATGGGATCCATGATGGTGACTCCTGCTGACAGCATTGTGGTGGCCAAAAATCTGATGACGAATTAGGACATCAAATTGGGAATGGGATGTAAAATAATCATAAAGGAGTCCAAGGGAACTTTGAAAGTATCCTTGAGAATGTAATCCCCTCTCACCTCAACAAGAAGTAAACCCAGAAAATGATCTCATCAGTTTCCTTATAATCTGGCGGACAAATCTCAGGTGCATTCATGGTAAAGGTGCACCTTTGGATCATACATTTTCCAGCTGTCGAACCCAAATTAGAGATATTTGTGCGTCGCACCAGGCCGCCGCATCTCAAATCGAGCTCATCCAAATCGGTGAGATTGATGTTGGCCCTGATCAGTGAGTCCTCGCCGAATCTCTGCCGGATATCGGTCACCGTCTCATTGGCATCCTGTTCAATCTCCATGCCCAGTTGCTCGGTGGGATCAGCAAGATCCGGATGCATTTGCAGCATAAAGTAGGTGGCATCGTCATTATCGGAATGAACCCAACTGCTGCTGCTGTTGCTGTCGGTCACTGTTTAAAACAAAATTATAAAATAAATATTAAATACAAATAAATTAATAGAACTTTTCATATTCATATTTTCATAGTCCACATTTTTAAACCCTTCCAAAGATATATTTTTTTAGTCGATGAATTGTAACTAATTTTTGGTCTTTAAAAGTCCCTCCCGCTGAGTTTTCACTAATCACACAGCCAGGAAAATTGCTCTTTTCTCTTTGCCTGCACTTTTCTACACCCCCGAGGCATGCCGACTCACAGTCTAATTCTGATTCTGATTCTGAGTTGTGCCCTGTTTTGTCCTGGGCCCTGATGTCCTGTGCCGGCCATGCATGACCAATTTCCAATTGTGCCAAGTGTCAAGAGTAGAGCCGAGTGTAATGCCATCATGTTTAGTTAGTTATGCACTTTTGTCTGTTGCTGCCGTCGAGCTCCTTTTTCGGGAATTCCCACATTGTGGAAATTTCTGGCCAGGACATTAGCAAACTTTTCGACTCTACGGAGCTCGGTGCCAGTGGAGTACGACAAGGGAGAAGTTTGGCCAACATCTGATGTACACATGACTTATGATTAGGACATGATTTAGGTTTCGTGTTTTAGGGATTTGGGGGAATGACTATGGCTATGCTCCTGGGAACAAATGGAGGAAGTTTAAGCAGTGGCCAGAAATGTGTTCAAGATTGATTGATTGTTAGTGGGAAAGTTTGATATATGAAATATTAAATATTTAAGAAATTTAAGACAGCATAGTAATATCTGAATTATATTTCTCAGGGAAAATAAAATAATATTCCTCCTTCTTTTAAATCACAAATAATTATTTTGAAAGGATACCAAATTCTTTAATCATCAATTTGTTGCCAAATATTTTTTTAAGAAAATCTACACCATTAATATTAAATTAAGGGAAAATCAACCTTAGTAATCTGCCAACGCTCTAAGCCCAACTGTTTACTTAAGTTATTATCCCTAAAGAGGCACTCTCTTTTTTTCCATCTATATATTTTCCTTTAACTCCCCTGCATATTTTCCCAACTTGACGCCCACTTTTAATAATGTGGAATAAAAACGCCTTTGTGAAGTTTTTTCCTGGGGAATTGGTAAAAAGTTTCCCCGTAAACTTTGGCTCCACACAAAACGTCAGGCTTTAATGACAACCACCAAGCCACCGCACCGCCACGCACTCGCTCAGGTTGAGTTATACTTATTTTTTTTTAGTTTCATAGAGAGAGATTCAAGTCGAGTCGGTCTTTGGCTTTTATGGTACAAGTTGTTCTCGGCTTGTGCACTCCTCCTCCTCCCCTCCTCTGACCACATTCCACAGTTCCTGGTAGCAGCTCACAAAAGAAGGAAAAACAAACTAATAAAAGTAAAACACACACGGTTGGGGGGAAGAACACAGACATGGACACGGATACGGACATCGACACGGACACGGACACGGTCGAAGGATGTGGACACCAATATATGGGGATGGGGGATGTGAAGGAGACTGGCAGGGTATTGCAAGTCGTCAACAAGTAAACCGAGTGGAGAACAAAGGCAGCATCTAAAAGCAACTTGCCGTTAATGCACTTCAATAAATAATTTCAAGAGATGTTTCGCACACTAAATAGGTTTCCTTGAAACTAAATTGAAAAGATTATAATTATGGCAGTAGAAAATATAAGGAATTTAAGTACAATTTTTCCTTTAAACATTTTTAATATTTATCGGACGTCAACTCTAATTTATAGGTTACCCAAAAATATTTGTTTTAAGAGCTGACACCCAAATATTATGTTGTATTTAATAATTTAAAATTGAAAACAATTTTCCAATTGTTTTATTATAAAATAATTATTTTAAATATATAATTAATCTGTATGTTGAAGTCCCTAAACTTCCAGTAAAATGTGTCGTCTTTATTTCAATAATTATTACTATTCAGCCAAAGAAAGGTAATAATATTGTTACCTATCAAAACCACAACTTGAATTCAAATTTAATTAAAAACGTCTCATATTTTTCCCCGAGTGCATCCAACTAGCATCGATAATAACGCTGTCTGTGGTCACTCGCTGGCGGAATAAGAGGAACTCTGCTGTGGAAGGGTTCATCACGTCACTTACAATTCAATCCCTGCATGGACATGGCGGACAGTTCGGCTGACGATGCCATCTCCTGGCTCATCGCCGGATCCTTCAGCTGGGACATTGGCGGGAACATGGTCGATGGCATATTAAGTACTTCTTGGTATCTGCTCCTCGTTTGCGTTGCGAATAACGCTGGCAATGATGATGCCGGCGATGAGGTGGTCGATGCGGTTGGCGGGGCGTGCGATGAACTCGACTCGGCGAAGGGTTCCATTGTGGCCACCGCTCCTCCACTACCAGTGGTTGTCGTACTCGCAGTGGTCGTCGTTAGCTGAGGTCTCTGGGTGGTGGCCGGACGGACATCGTATGCCGGGGTGTTCGTATAGAGCTGAGGATTAACTTGCTCCTGCATCAAACAATAGTCAACGCACTGATGCACGGCCAATTCCAGCTCCGGCTCCTCTGGACATTCTCGGCTCGGACATGGAGACCACCAGACCTTTGGTACAAAATGGAGAATAAAAATAAAACAAAAGAATGTATTGCAGATTAGGAATGAAGTAAAGGATTTGTCCAAGCAGAAGGCAGGTTCCACAAAGGCTTTGCAGTCCTTACATCGATTGCTTGAGTCAATAGTGAGCTTTAGTGATTCGATTTATTTTCGAACTGGATTATTTAATGTTGAAAATCAAAATCAAATATTTGGAAACATACATAACTTGGCATTTGAATACATAATAAAAGTAGGCTTTAACTCTTCGTTCGGCTAACCTCACCTCTGAACTTACGTTCTCAACTCAGTCGGGTCAGTTCTCTGTTGCCAGACAGATCGATTGGTAGACTTTCTATCAAAAAACAAAAAGGCCAAGCTCACACTTTGAGAAGGAAGTTGTGAAGCGTCGCACAATGTCCTCGCTGCCGATTAGGAACTGGATCAATCATCTGCGTGATCTGGCCACTTCACCTGCCGTCGTCATTGTGATTTGTGGCATAATGGCTTATGTGGCCTATACAAAAACCAGGCGCCGCCATGTGACCTATGACGACGAGGACTACGAGAAGGAGGGACATGTAAAGCAGCCGATTCCACTGAGGGGACTGCAACTAACTCGGGATCAGCTGGCTGAATATAACTCAAATCGCCCCGATAAGACATACCTGTTGGCCCTAAATGATGTGATCTACGATGTTTCCAGTGGCGGCCGAGATTTTGGACCTGGAAGCGAGCATGCCGAACTGCCAGGAACGGAAATTAGCAACTATGTAAAGAAAGAATCGACAGAGAAGGGTCGCGATTATGAAATATGTTTGAATGAGTGGCGTATGTTGCTCGATGATATGTTCCATCCCGCTGGGAAGCTAATCAGCGATGCAGATACCACAATGGGCACCAAAAACGAAGAAATCGAAGACTACGAGGAGGAAGAGGACGCGGATCTCGATTTGCTGGAGGTGGAGGATGTGGAGCTGGGTATAGCAGAGGAGGATACTAGTTCCGATGCCGACGGCCATACCAATGCCACCATCGTTCCCGCTCCGTAAATTCCCCTCACCTACCTATGCCCATTGCCCATTGAAATCCAGCCAAAAGTGGCACTTAACTCATCATAAGCCTTATATATGAACTTAAGCCCTTTGGCATAATAACACCAACACAAATACATATCTCTCCGATTTTATATATATACCTTTATGCCAGCTACACTGAGAAACCAAGAAGAGATTGTCGCACTGCTGCTCAGACTTTATAAATAATTTTTAAACATTTTATATCTTAAATCACAAAATTGTAAATCCTGCGATATATTCAAAGCATAAACATAACAAATACATAATTCAATGGGCAAAATTAAGTATCTTTCAGTGTTTTTATAAAATTTTTCATGACACAATATTTTTTATGAACAATTTATTTAATTTTTCTCTGTGCTGCGTTCGTGTTTCTGCATATATCCGTTACCAATTTTAATGTGAATTCAATAAGGCTCATCCAAGGGTTGCATGGGGGCTGATTGGGCGGGAGTTTCGGGCGAATGCCTGCAATAATAAAATGGTAATTTCCGTTCGATGTCGTCGATACCAACATAAATTTATGCCAAACGGCAAACAGAACGGGTCTCTATAATGGCATAAAATAGTAAACCGCAAGCAACAGGACATGGCCACTGTAACGCAGAAGGCAGGACATGGTACATGGTTACCATGCTCCAAGAATGGAGATGTCCGGCGAACGTGAGGACTGAACACAAATGTAGCCATAAGATGCGTTTTCAGGCCAGAAACTAACTTTAAGGAGTATCTGATATCAAAATTAAGTTAATGAATATAAAAAATATATATTTTTAGTATATTTTATATTTATATATTATATTATATATAAATGTTAAATTAATTCCAAATAAAATATAAATTCTATTGTTGTGACTAGCTTACGTATTTAAAGTTGGGAAGAAAGCAAATTGAATTATAAATAATTCAAATAATATAATGCTTTTAATATTTTTCCAGAGTATTCCCTTTTCGGTGTCTTGCTACTATTCCTTGTCCTGTTTGCTGCAGCTATTTTAATGGTGTTATTGTATTTTATGGGCACATCATAAATACAAATTCAATATACGCCCGTGCCAAGTGCCGAATGCTGAGTGGAGTGGAGTTTTCGAGGGCATTGGCTGTGCGTCGTATCTGTGAGATACATTCGTAAAATGGGGTAAAGGCAGGGGTCGTTTTTGGCCAAGGGCCAGGCACCACCACCACCACCACTACCACCGCTACCAAAGGCCCAAAGCGTTCCCCAAAATAGCAGTTCCATTGCGTTTCATTACGACTAACGGCAATGGCTCGAGTGTGAGCACAAGAAAGATTTTAATGTGGGCACGAGTGTGTGCGAGTGTGTGGGTGTTTTAGTGCGGCTTAAGTGCTGGCAAAACGACACTAAGATAAATGTACGTGATACACATGCACAGCGACCGAAACACTTACACTCGCACTTGCCAGAATCCTTAGAATATGTTGGAAAAACCTTCAAGGATAAAGCCAATTTTTATATAACAAATTAAAGTATTTAAGTGATTTAATAATTATTTTATCTTTAAACAATAAGTTATTTATTTCAGCTCTAAGATAAAAGTATATAAAGTGTCTTGAATTATTATTTGTTAACATTAAAAATTACTTATAGAAAGAAGTGTGAATTTTTAAAAGAATATTTCTGGGAAATTTAAATTTAAAGAAAACAATGACTGCTTTTACTGTCTTAATGTAGTGAAAAATATATTAAAAACAGAAAACCAGGCGCATATATTTCTAATAATTTTTTATTATTAAGCTTTAATATCTGAAATTTTCTGAAACCTAAAATACCAATTCATATTATTTAGCAATCTTCTACATTTGAATAAGTGCATTTCTTGTTTTACCTTAACAGGATTTCTTTTTTTGTTAGTGCTTGTAAACCTGATGTGCACTCGTATTTAAGTGGATTTTGTTTTCTTTATTTATTTTTTTTTTTGGCATATCCTCCACCCCCCGCTTAGGGGGAAGTTCGCTGTAAAGCTGGAAGGGAGCGACCCGGAATTTTCTTGGTAGCATGAAAATCATGCAGTTGGTTTCGGTTAGCTGTTTCTAATGCTTTCCGTTCGCTTGTTGGCTGTCAAGAACGCTTCGGCTGCTGCTTCTGTCATTTTCTATTTTCCATTTACCATTTACCATTTACCAATGGAATTTGTTTAGCCTTAGCATCCTGCTCTCAAACGCAAGAGGGCCCTTTGGCTTCGTTTCGCCAGAGTATCCCTGCCATGCAGATGCTTGCCTCGGTCCATAATTCGATTTATGTAAAACTCTTGTAGTCCTTGCAGTCCTTCGACAGCTGCAATTTGCTGGCAATGCTCAAGAGCGGCTTCTGTCCAAATGCCATTGCCAAAAGGTGTGAGACTCGCCAGACTCCATAAAGAATGCAATTTCGAAGGGAACAGAACGGAGCTAAACTCTGGTTGAACACCTTGTACATACGGACTACATATTTATAACCGAAATCTCTTCCTGGCAGCCATAAAGCATGTACTCAAATTTGTTATGCCACATCTGACCGGCTTAGAGGACACAGGGCATGGCACCCAAAGGACACGCAATAACCGGCAGCTCCTCCTCCCCCAAGTCAAAGCCAGAGTCGTTTGCATTGATATGATCATAAGCATAAAACGTACACATGTACATGTACACATATATATATAGATATCAATAAAAGGAAAACGCTAAGGGAAATCACAGAAATACTGGTACAGCAAATATATCCTTGAGCCCCCAGCGACCCCTCTCCAGATATCGTGACAGTTATTTGCTGCTTTATTTTGATGATTTTACATGACGCAAATTTATGCACAAATGCAGATAGAACCAGAATCAGACCTTAACCGATGGCAGCAAAAAAAAAAAAAAAAAACGTAGGGAAAATCGAAAGGATGCTCTCAGCTGCTGCATTCAAAGGATGACAAAAACAGATGCACTACAAAAATAATTTAAGCTTCGGAATAAAATGGGAATTTAATAATTTATATTGAAAAGATTTGTTTTAATAGATAAACATATAAGAAATTAAGATATTAACTTCCTTTTTTAAGCCAAAACAGTGTTTCTCTTTATATGAAATTCTTTGAGTAAAATACACTTTTAATTTTTTAAAAAAACTATTCTATTTCATAAATTTATATAATAAGTTTGAATTCCCTTCAGAATTGACTAACTTTAATATAAGACTGTCCACTAAAGTGTGCTACTTCCCTGCGTATACGTAATATTCCCCGGTACTCCCCTGCGTATACGTAATATTACCCGGTATTCCCCTGCGTAAACGTTTTATTTACCCATCCTGGTTGTCTGTGTGTATTAGTACTGTGTATACGTATTGTATGCGATTGTGTGTGCGCCAGCATGTGGCAAGCTGCTGGGAGCCCAGAAATCGACAGGACAGTTTCTGAATCGCGAAACGTGCCACGCATTAGATACACACGCGCAAAAGATACTGCAGAAGAGTGTGTTGGTGGTGTGCGTGCTTTTGACTGGCAGTGATAAAGTTACTAGTGAAAATGTAGCCATTCATGGAGCTTTCTTTAAAATTCTTTGAAAAAGTTTCAGCATTAAACCAATATTATATATTTTTTATAATAATGCAATATTAATTCCAATATTAACTACACTAGCTACTCGCATGTTACCAATTAATTAACCTTACCAAATTCATTCGTTTCAACTAAATCCATTTGTTTGTGGAATATCTAAATGTTTTCGCTGAAAACATTTATAAATTCCACAACCGAATGGATTTAGTTTTAGTTATAATGAATCCATCTACCAAAATGAAAGTTCTTCCTCTACTATTCCTTTTGAGTGAGTAAAAAACCAACAAATACTGGCAATTAATATTAAAAATGAATCCTGATCTTTATTATATTTGCAAGCCATGGTCAGTGCTGAGGAATTTATAACAATGAGACTTAATGATATTGCTGAAAAATACCGACACCATTCCTTTGGGAATGCTGAATTCTCCGCTTGGATTGAAAAGGCCTACTACGCTGGTAGAAAACCCATGGGTAATAAAGAAGAGAAAAAACAAATTCTTAACGACTTCATGGAATACGATGCAACCCGTCAATATTTGGAAGACAGAATAGTTGATCGCATGAACGAAATCGATAGCCTTCTTCCAAATAGAAAACTGTCTCAAATCTGTGTTACGGAGTACCAAGCCCAAAAAGATCGTCTCCGAAGCGCCACTAAGTATTCAAATATGGAAAAGCAGAGAATTTTATACAAAAACTCTGACACTTGCACAGCAAAAGATGAGCCTCCACCAACAAAGGCGACTAAAAAGAAAGAGGATGATTATGAATATTGGTATTGGTTTTGGTGGGATGATTAATGAATTCTAATGAGACAAATTTTAATAAAGTTTTAAAAGGTATCTGCAATAAAATAATATGCGTATTTATTATATAATTTAATGTTAATTTTGATTTTAGATGTCCAAAGTATTCGAATGGAACTAATTTATTAAATTATATAACAGAAACGGATTAGTAACATGCTTAACAAATTTATTTGCTATAGTTCTTGGTAGATATGGTAATAAATTCCACATACAAATGGATTTAGTTTCAGTTACAAAAAAGTTGATGTAACAAAATGAAGGTTCTGTTGCTTCTATACTTTTTGTGTGAGTACAAAAAACAAAAATACTCCAATCTTATATTAATAAGGAGTCCCTTTTTTATTATTTTTTTTAAAGCCATTGCCTGTAGCGAGGATGAAACAACAGAGAGACTAAAAAGGATTGTTTATAAGTACGAATACGAAGCCAAG